>JAOXJP010000015.1:871166-887715 GCA_025762735.1 Platanus orientalis | reverse complement strand
CTGTCTATCAACCTTAGCTAATTGATTTCCCCTTCCCACTATAAATTACAGAGGTCGGGTGTGTTGTTTACTGGCCTTGCCGCAGAGAAGTGCATTCCTTGGGACGGGGTTCTCGTCTCTGATCGACTCCACGGGCGAGTAGACACGCAGATAAAATTGTTGTCCGAGGTATTGGCGTGCCCAGAATTCAGATCTCAGATTCCACATACCCACGTTGTCGAGTGCCACGTAAATAGCTGTCCATGACCTGGGGTACACCTGCAAAACCAGACATGAAACTTTTTAATCCCTATTATGCTTTCGAAAATCACATTATATTTAACTAACGGACATGTTTTATGATTAGTCCAACAACTTTATTCAATTGCAACATAAAACCATGTCTATGATTGTGTTTGTAGTTTGTTTATACTGTACAGGTAGAAACGAGTCAGATTGGGAAGTGCCCCTTACAACAAGAGGTTTTAGATTATTCATCCCATATCCGAATTATATATGGCTTGGTCAGAACCTGCACTGAAGTTTAACTGGGTAGGCTAGAAAAAATGGGCGGTTTAGTAGATCAGAGTGAAGAGTCGCCACTCATATTTTATAGCCAAGTGCCTCCAGATCATAGCTTATATTCATAGCTTATGTGCCAATGTCTCGTGTTTGGGTAGCCGTGGTATCATTCTTGCACAGTAAAGGCTAGGGGTCAAATACCCGTGATTGCAAGTTTGTAGTGTGTGTCCTAGTCCGTTGCTATATGGGTTTAAGGTCCATTCTATATGGAGCTGTCAAGTGGGGCCCAGGTGGCCATACAAAAAAAATACAGAAAAACAAAAACCCAAAGGATTCTACTTACAAGGGGGATTTATATCCTCTACGCCACCTTATGGTGCACCACGGTGAGCCACAGACACAAAGGGGGTTCCACGGAGGATTCAACACCTTACAGGGAAAGGATCTGTCCGCACACTACAAGCTAACACACGATGTTTTTCGAATCGAAATAGATGTTCTGTCCAGGGCACCAGGTGAATCCATTTGGAATAAAATGGGTAGGATGCCAGGAAATTTGCACCCTTTTTGAGTCTGTTGCCTTTTTAAGGAGAAACTAATGTCCTGTCCAGGACACAAGGGACAACATATAGGATAAAATGGATGAGAAATTTGAAATTTCATTAAAGCCCCTGCCCATTTTATTCCATGTGAAGTTCCCTGGTGTCCTAAACACCAAATACCCACAGAACATTTATCCACCAGGGGCTGTCATATGGAATAAAATGGGTGGGTAATACGTTTTTTGAATATGGAATCTATATATAGACTAAAGTAAAGGGTCACCGAATTAGACAACCCCTCTTAATTTTATTTGGACTTTTAGATATAACAGGTTATCTTCTTCTAGCCCTACTTTTTTCTCAATCACATTTCTTCTATCCATATTTCTCACTTACATCCTTCTCTTCAAAATAAAAAAAAAATTAAAAATTTAAAAACTACAAGAAATGTCGCATGTGTACTTTCCTATTTCTCTCAGTTCTCTCATTCCTATTTCTTAAAATTTTAATAGAAAACTTTCTTCATGAGTCTTATACGGGATTTCAACTTTCACAAAAATCTATTATATACACAGGGTATTTCTTATATTTTTATTTATTTTAATTCTCATTGGTCATTGACCCGTGCTTGCACTGAGCATTTGTTAGTATACATTCTATTCCATATGAGGTCCCCTGGGGGATGAAATCGTATGCGCCACGCCCCCTGATGGGACACTCGGGGGGCTGAATCAATTCACTTTTTGGAGGTTTTTGATTCCCCCTCCTGAGTGTCCCATCACGGGGGGTGTCGCACTTGATATCAGACCCTTTACTGGACACCAAAAAACCTAGACAGAACACGCCTTTTCTTAATATGATAACATCTCACCTGGGTGGTGCACCGTGCAACTGCATCCCCAAGATTGTACTGCTTCCTTTTAGCCGGTGTCCACAATCCTCCATCCATTCTGCAATACAAATTAAATAAAAATACATATAAAACGGTTAAATTTTTTCTCCCAAAAACCAAGTTGATCAAATAAAAGTTCACCCGGTTACTCATTTCCTTACCCAACAACGAAGAAAGAGTAGCCATCAAGGTGCCAGCTCTGGACAATGCATTCGTGGTTCTCGAACACAATTTCAACGAATGCTCTAAAGTCAGCAGCCATGACTGATGTGTCGAGGTACATCCCTCCACTGGTGGGTTCGTCGGAGATGCTTCCAGGGCGGAAAACGCCTCCAATCTTGAAGAAGTCCGCGATCTTTAGGGGTGTTTCAGCCGGGACAAAGGAGACGCGGTTGACTGCATATCTCTGCTTGTGGTTGATGAGGCCCGCAGAATTTACCAGTTTGATGGTCCGGGTAGTGTTGATGAGGCCATAGTGGTATGAACCTTGTGGGTTTGGCCTCGGTCCACTTGCAGTGAGGTTAGTCCTGAGATTCATGGAGACATTATTGTTACAGAGATTAGTCCTGTGATCAGATAGATAAGTTGTCCATACTCTGGGCCATTCCATTGATAGAGAAATAGAGATTGAACAGCATATATCAGACTATGTGGTTTCCATAATGCTCCACGTCTTTAGTAAATTCATTTGCAGACCATGCTTTGTAGGGAGATCTTTAGCATTAATCTGGACAATCCAATCAATGAACCACTTCTTTGATTGGTTCAAAATAATCCAATTCATGACACAACTAGTTTGTTCAGTATAGCATTACTTATAAAAATCATCAAGATGTGCCACAGTGGTCCATTTTACAGGGCTACAAGCTGGGTCTGGGTTTGAACCATATCTAGTCCGAATGGATTGATATCAGGCCAGTACCAAATAGTGCGTGACAAATGTATGACAAAAGGTGTTTTGGTAAATACACATAGGTTGGAGGTATTATATATATATATATATATATAGGTGTCCTGGACACCAAATCCTGGACAGAACATCCTTTTAACATAATTTTGGGCTGGGCTAAAATTGGGTCCAAGCTTCAGGAATAAAGTAAGGTTTGGGCTAAGCTTGGCCAGGCTGTAGCTTAAGCCCATGGGCAGGGCCCAACCCAAATTACAATATTATTTAGGTAATATATGCTTTAAAAAATAAAAATATGATTGCCAGTATCTTAGGAAATAAGAATACAATTAACGAATATAAACAAGTAACAAAAACTCTCCTTCCATGAGAATCTTTTTGCCTAGTATTTATAGTTTATTTTTTATTGGGTTTCCATTTATCTGGCTTACAACAAGGTTGAGTGGTATTCCTTTTGCAATTTGGGTGTTTAGTCTTTGTTTTGCTTTCCTTTTCAGAGACTTTTTTGTTTCTTGTTTCATCATGCATTTTCTTTGATAAATTCGTTTTACTTCTAAAACAAAGAATATCATTAAGTATGTAATCAACTCAAGCAATCTGCCATTCTCTTTGTTGAAGAAGCATGGAAAGTAGAGGCACCTATGGTAGAGTCAGTGCAGCATAATGAATTTCATGAGAGCTGTGCAAACAGCATCAGCGTGCATACACATCGGTGCTGAAAAGTGATAAGTGCCTCCCAAAAATTGTAAATCACTTTTTGGTACTGATGCATCAGCCCCTCTGGTGCCATTTGCACAATTCTCACGAAATTTGTTTGCACCTGATCCGGGCCCTTAAGTTTGGGTCAGCCCAAACTCAGCAAGGACATTTATTTATAATGGGCCAATTCAATCTAAATGGCTTGGGCTGAGTTTGCACTCCGACCTGACATGTATTAGGTTTTTATACTTTGAGCCAACCTTGGACAACTTCGGCCCAGCCTGACCCATATTGGCCAGAATTGTCTGATGGGTATGATATCATAGCAATTGCCAACTCCAAAGATGATCAATTGCTAAGGGCCTGTTTGGTAGCCACCTGTAATATAATTATTTCATTTCAAATTTCCAAGGCATTTGAAGCCATAAAGTGATGGTTCAAAATGAATTTATTCAAATTTAAACTTAATAACATATACCATTTCATTTTATAAAAATACCTAAGCTGACTTCATTTTTAATTTTGGTTAACAAATCAGCAAAAATCTGAATGAGTTGAACCATCACTTTATGGTTACAAATGCCTTGGAAATTTGAAATGAAATGATTATATTACAGGTGGCTGCCAAACAGGCTCTAATTGATCAGAATTGTCTCCAGTTTAATTTGACCTCGTAACCAATTCATCATTTCTTGATTAAATAACCAGAAGATAATGGATAACATTCTAATGGTAGTTTAAACTAAAAATTGAAGCGGTCAACTAGCACTCCACACCCCTAACATAGCATTTTGGTGAAAATTGCCGTTTGTAGTAAGGAAGAAAAACGCATGGAATGAACAAGTCTGTACCTGATATCGCGAGCCTGGTTTAGGGACCAATCGATCTCGATTGTAGGTCCACCTGGGGGTGGGCCAGATACAGGACCTTCAGAGTTACTGTAGTGAAGAATGGCAGTGCTGGTGAGGACCACTGAGGTGAAACGCGTCGAGACGGCAATATAGTAGTCTTGACCGGGTTGATCGGCCGTCACAAGAACCGAGTAGGACTGGCCGAGGTGGACGTCCAGTGATGAGTAGGTTGTCTGCATTGTGTGTGTTCCTTCAACTTCGACCAACTTCATTTTGTGGCCCTGAATCCGAAAGTTAAGCGAATTTCGCAGCCCCACATTTGATATTCGGAACCTATAAGTTTTTCCTGTAACAGAATGCTTGTTAGCATCGGTTTGCGCCAATTAAATTCAGGTTATCGCAGGCGAATTGATGGGCCATGTTTAGTGCAGGAGTGATAGCACGCCTAATCTAGTATAAAAATATACTAGGATGGCATTAGTCAAGTGCCAACCAGGGGTGACAATGTTTGACACGACCCGTGAACCTGACACACGAAATTAGCGGGTTAGGGTTTACTGTAATCATGTATCGGCTGCTTTGCCGTGATTAATAAATGGGTCATGTTACCAGCAACATGAAATGTAGCCCCATCACATGACCCGCAAATCCTACATGAAATTAGCGGGTTAAATTTACTGTAATTGTTCTCGGGTCAAAGCGGGTTGACTGGTTTTGACACAATTAATAAATGGGTCATGTTTGGGTTGACCCATATAATTGTATACTCTTAACCCGATACAACACAAACCCGACCCGCCAACACAAATTACCACCCACCCCTACTGCCAGCAGTAACGCAGATTTAGGTGGGTAAATGGATCCGTTCTATAAAAAAAAATTCAGTTTTGGGTCGATATTGTTGGAAAATGCCCAACCCTAACCCAATGGAACAAACCTTGTCCATGAATGTGCGGTTGGCTGGTCGGGTCGCTAATGGCCACATTCATGCCCAATAACAACTGTGGACTGACCCACACGATATTTCTTCATAGTGATAGGCGTGATGAGATCTTAATAAGATTCAGCAGTACCTTGTTCCACCGTGAAAGAGGAGCCGTTGGGTCCATGACCGTTGATGAGAACTCCATCAGGAAAATGTAGCTTTTTACCACGATCCAGAATGCCCTTCAGGGTCTAAAATACAAATGTAAAATTTCATAATCAATATCATTATTATTAATTACGATAAGGTTTTGAAAAGACACTTCTTAAACTAGAATAGAAATAGCTCCAAATTCATACTAATCTAATGATTCTAGCCGTCTGATGAAGGGATTTTCCTAGATGGTTAAGACGGCCAAAGCAAATGGTTTGGGACCGTGTGAGTTGTGGACTAGATCCTTAGTCCAAAGCCAGAGTTGTCGATCACTCCCATTATTTGTGCTTGGATTGGAATATTTTTGTCCAGGTGATTTGGAATTTATTACCTACCCATTTACGTAAAAAAAACTAACCAGAGAGGAATGTAGTAATCAAAGACACCATTTACCGTGTGATTAGCCTTGTACCAATCTCCTATGAGAACCGTGAAATCTCCAGCAGGTTCTGGAAAGGGGACTGGAATTCTGGGACGGCTGAGGATCCTAATTCCTCCAAACCCACCGGCGGCCTTGTGAAAGGCGAGCGAGGGGAAGTAGAAGAAACTGCCAATCTGATCCTTCACCTGCATAACGTACGTGAAGTTTTTCCCCGGAGGGATAGGACAATTGGTACCGTAAACCCCATCTTGCCATGAATTCCTCCTCTGTTGAATTCCGTTCCTGTTTTATTTTCACACACACAAATAAAAACCCAAATCGAAAACCCCTTAAGATCAAACGTATATGACCAGGAATTCAAGTAGAAAAAGAAAGAGGTCTCACCAAGAGATGAGAAAGGGCTCCGGCAAGCTATTGTAGACGTTGATGATGAGATTGTCATTTGTAACAGAATTGATTGTGGGACCAGGGAATTGACCATTGATAAGTATCCCCTACATTCCCCACAAAGAAGACAAGTAAGTCTCAGAGAGACACAGAGAGAGATTCTGAGATAGAAACTGAAACTAAAAACTAGACTGACCTGTTGGCGAACACCTAGAGGGTAAATGTCGCCGTAAGTAACATTCCAGGTGAAGAATCTGTAAGGATCTTCGGCACTAACAACCGCGAAAAGAAAAACGACGAAGCAGTAGAAGGTATCGCGCAGAGCACCTACCTCTAAATTTAGCGGCATTTTCGGCAGAAGAATTGCAGATGGACAGAGTGAGAAAGAGAGGCTGAAGAGGGTTTCTTACTCCTCCATTTAGGATTCGGAGGAGACTTTAAATAAGAAGAGGAGGGAGGGGTAACTAACTGTCTACAAATTAAAATGGAGTTTGTGATATGAAGTGCATGACAGAGAGAAAGCATTTAATTGCCTACTAACACTTCTTTACTCCTTTTGACTATTTTGTGGAATGTAGGTTCTGGTTACCTTTGAATTTGATAGAAAAGAATGATGCCTTCCACTTTTTGAACAGGTTTCATGGTCGGTCCGTGACAAACCCCCCTTCGGCATTCTCAACATAATCGCACAGTCCTTACCGGACAGAAACGATGAGGTTGGCCCATGGATTTTCTTTTCTTTTTTATTGCCTGTGTTGGTAGGTACAGACCTCTGTAAGCATACTATACATGGACACATGATGTGCTTTTGAATTTGGTCTCTCTTAGGACACTTACTTCTCAATTGAACACCTTTTTCGGATTTTTTAAGCCCCAATACAACATGTATCAGCTTATAATTCATCATAGACACTATAGACACCTTTTCATCACAGAACATTTTCCCCCTTCAGAAAGGATGAGATAGAAAAACGTGGGCTCATATTTGTTTTACAGGTAAGTTTGCTGACCCACGCCGCATAGGGTTGCAGTAAAATGGGTATTGTCGGGTGTCTTTATTTGACTCCCTTTTTTCAAAGGAGTTTGGAGTCTTGGGGTGGTTTTTTTCAAGGGTTTGGGGAGAGAAAGGGAAGATGTATAAGAAAATTCGTGTGGGTTTTTGGATTTTAAAAGATATATTTCCTTACACGGATTTCGCATTTTCAAATAAAGAAGAAAGATTTAATTTTATCCCATAGATATAGAAACATCCTTGAACTATATAAAAAACACTAAAAATTAGGTGAGAACCCCTTGTGAGAACTGTAGAAATGGCATCAGGGTACGGACACATCAGTGCCAAAAAGTGATCAGTGCCTCCCAAAAAGTGCAAATCACTTTTTGGTACTGATGTGTCAGCCCCTCTGACACCATTTTCACGGTTCTCACGAGATTCGTTCTCACATAATCCAAGCCCTATAAAAAATTCTTATCTTGTGTTCTTCGTTATTACTTTATTTTTTATTGTATTGATTGTGAATAGTCTAGGCCATATTTCATCACTGTTTTTTACTGCATTAGTATAATGCTTTAGAGGATATTGCTAAAAGAACTCACCGACTGAATTACAAATGAATAAGGGAAACTAATTCTCCCTCCACAACTTTCAAAGAGGAATGGGAAGAACGTAGTCAAAAGGTCTTTCAATCAGATTTCAGAAAGATGATGTGGGGACATGATGCAAAGGTTATCTGACCCACTTTCTGTAGAGGATCCAGATGTGAAAGTATCATCACTGATGACTGAATCAAAGGTGCCACAACAAAACTCCAAGGAATAGCGCAGGTGGTCAGGGTCATTCCTAGGAAGCGGAGCGAAGGTCCTGAGTTTGAAATGCATCCCCTCACCAATCTCCTAGTATAAAAAATCTGATTTATCCAGTGTGTGAGATTATAAAAAAGTAATAATAAAGCCGGAGAAGGAGCATGATCTCACTGGACGAATGCGTTAGACGTCACGTGTTATCATTGTACACATGGTAAAATGAATGTTTTCGTCTCCTTTACGGTGAATATCAGACTGAATGAATTTTGTAGGGCCGTGTCATGGTAACTCGAGTAATACTGATAGTCGTAAAACACAAAGCGCCTAAAGTTTTAAATTTGAAACTTCGTAACTTAAAAAAAAATTAAAAATTAAAGGAACGTGAACATGCCAAAGTTTAAATCCTTGGACTGGATGGATCTAAATGTCAAGTCTTAAGACAAATCTTGCAAAATGCCGAAATCTAATCAAGTGCTTAATCGTTGGTTTTGTGGAGGCATAATGACGCTGCGTGAGTTGGATATATAATTGGAAAGTACACCACGTTGTAAAGAGAATTGAGTGTTGAGTTACTTTCAAGTTTGTGATTCAAATTCTATCTTTATTTATTGTCGTACTCGTAAGGATCTTCCAGCTCTTTTGTTGCTTCCAAGCGCAGATGATCTCCTCCTGCTAGCCTATGACCTATTACGGTCCTGTCCAATAAGTGGCAAGAGATGATTGACAACGAAAAAAGTGAACTGTATTTTTCAAAAATTGTAATTCACTTTTTCCCTCTAATAGTGTACTGCTACCTGTTCGACAGGACCTTAACAGGTCATAAGTGACAGGAGTGGATCTGGTCTAAAATTGTATTTACAATTCTCCTTTCTTCTCAACCTCTTAAGTCCCACGTTGTGGGTCTTACAAATAAATAAGGCTTTGTACACGTAGGGATCGATAAGAAGAAAGGGGTGTTATTATCTTCTCAGGCTCTTCTATTTTATTGATCAAGTTGGGTACGGCTGTCAAATCATATATAGGTGGCATAACAGTATTGGTATTGGTTTATTTAATTGAATAACGGATCAAAGTAAAATTTTTTGCAGATATTTATAAAAACAATAAAGACCTGGGAATTATAGAGATAGAAAACGATTGATAGATCAATAAAAGAACGACGAGCTTGCTACTAGGAGCTTTCATTCATTTATGTTGAGGTGAGAAATGAGAAATGGGTTAAGATTATAGTATTCATATATTGTATTCTACATAACATGTCCAACAACATTATAACATAAATATTAATTACAACAGATTTCAATATTTAGTCGAATAATCAAATTAAAAATATATGCATTCTAATCAAATATTAGCAGATCAAATACGGATAATAATTGGATAGTTGACAGCCCTAAAGTTAGGAATGTCCCAAGGTTCCATTGAATCATTTCAAAGGTCTGTACAGAACTTTGAAGAATAATCCTTAAATCCTGCAATCTGCCATCATCTAGGCTTTAGCATGGAGGAAGTTATCCAAAAATGGCCGAATTCAACAGTGTTTTAAGTGCAAACCTCAGTCTATGCATTTTGCACGTCATTAAGTTCTCCAAACTCATCTCTTTGATTATTTGTTATACAAAATTTAGTCATCGGTAAACAGATTTCTTATTTGCTAATTACTTTCATTACCAATTTAAGAACATTGAGAACCACAAGATTCGAACCCGAGCGTGTACCTAGCCCTTCCCCCCAAAAAATCATACTCGGCAATCAATTGGGCATATTGGCATGCATCCCCTCATGGCACAATCCAACACCTGATCCCTCATGCAAATAAATGATTCCAGTCTGCCGGTAAGGGATGTATGTTTAACTAAATAACCAAAATTCGGAAAAAATAAAAATAAAAATCTGAAATGGTGCAGGTAGGTCAGTCAATGAGCCACGCTAGCTCAATTGTCATGAACTGAACTTGAACATTGTTTCAAGCCTGCAGAGCTGAGCCTAAGTCTCCAATTGAGCTTGCTCAGCTAAGTGAACTTGAACTGAGCTGCACTGGACACTGCTTAGTAAAAGTTTGGCTGGTTAAAGACCTTATTATATTATATATTTAAAAGATAAATACTATAATTTTAGTATCAATAATAAAAGCACGTTGGTCCTGTTGCAACTAGTTATATCTTTAGACTTTAGAAGCAAATTTGCTCATGGACTATTACCTTAAGCTTCAAGCCCAAACAATAAACTTGAGTTTGATAAGCCGAACTTAGATATAGCTAAACCTGCCTCAATCTTAACGAGGCTCGGTACCTCAGTGATGAGCCTGAGCTGGGCTGCACAAAACTCGGCTAAGCTCAGCCTGTCGATAACCCTGGGGGTGGAAAAACGACAAGTCATAGTGTAGATTTGCTCAGTATGACTCCTCACCTCAACGTTCTGCAAATTTTGGTGATCGACATGTGATGAAATAATTAAAAGCTGACTTACACTACAGCCAGAAGTGATCGAATCATCAAAATTTTAGGATCCATACCATCCTTTAGGCCCAGTCTGGTTGCCACGAAAATGTTCTCATGACAAAATTTTCTCAAGAAATCATTCTTAAGCTATCTGGTTACCATGAAAAGTTGGTTTTCCCATGTATTTCTCATGATTTTTTTCTTTCCTTGTCTTGTGGGATTTATTTTCCTATCTTTTCTATACAATTCAAGGCAACCAGACGGGGCCTTAGGTGGCAATTTTCTTTACCCCCACCCAAAAAAAAAAAAAAAAAGGGGGCAATTCTTGGATAAAATTCCTACTACAAAACATTTACTATTACTACAGTTAAAAACAGATCGCTAGAATCAACTCCATCGCAAATGAAGTAACTATTGCCACTCTCAAATCAGCATGTCACACAATATATGACAAGTATTTTAGTAAATTTACATAAATTATTACCACTGACAATCCAAACTTTAAAATGTTAAGTTTTATATAAGGGCTCCACCCCAAAATTTTAACAAAAATAATGATACAATTAACGTCATAAAGTCCATAGTTCCACACAGATTGCTCTGGATATTCGTTACATTTATTTGTTCAATGTCTTTCTTATGCCCATTAAACCCTCGGGAGTTCACCCAATGCCCAGCTTTGGTAAACCCCGATTCAGTCCCTCCAGTAAAACACAAGCTTTACACCATTTCTGCAAGTTAAACTATATTGTGACAAAAGTTCTGTCTTCTATCATAAAATAATTCGGCAAGATAAATATTTAAACAAATCTCTCTCTCTTTTTTATTTTATTTTTATTGCTATCGAGAAAATTTATTAAGAAACAAAAGTAACAGACGAGTGTAAAAGCACCTAGTCCATCAATGGATTGGATTGGGGCACGGATAGGGAATGAGCAAACACAACATCAACACAACAGCAAAAGCAAGCTACGTTGGCAAATGACAATAAACTCCATGTAAGGAGTTCCTCATGACCTTGCTATTAACAAGTTAGTCAGCTATGTCCATTGGTGAGATCTACGCCACAATTTTTTTTTTTGATGAAAGAAAGCTTTATTAAGAAGGGGGATTAGACATCCCTAAAGAATAAAACAAAAAGAACAAAATGGCCAAGGAAGCCCAACCTGGCCCAAAGCCCCATAACTAAATAGGAGGTCATTCCACTCCCTATACAAATCCCCTGATCTAAACTCCCCATACCCTTTACAGAGAGAATCCCAAAAGAAAATTAATTCCTTTACATTTTTGTACACCTGAAAAGACGGCATAGCATACCCCTAAAAAACCCTCCCATTCCTCTCACACCAAATTGATCAACACATTGCCATTGGAACTAACCTCCAGATCCAATTCCCCCGACAAGAGAAGACCTTGCATCACTAAGTAACAATGAGGGTCTTCATGTCCCATGGGAAAGCCCAATGAATCCCAAAGTCCCTAAGAACCCCAAACCAAATCTCCCACGAAAAAGGACAATGAAGAAGGATGTGATTCACAAACTCCCCATCCTTCATGAAAAGGTTGCAGATGTTGGGAAGGATAAAGCCTTTTTTGTTGAGAACATCGATTGTGAAGATCTTACCCAAAACTGCCACCCACATAAAAAACTGGATCTTCAAAGGAACCGGTGAGTACCAAACATCCTTCCAAGGAAAGTGACCATCTGATGTGGGGCCGACGAAGTGAGTAACTGATCTCATGCTATAAACTTCATTTTGACAGGTCTCCCAAATCTTTCTATCTTCCTGGTCAGGATGTACCCCTACCTCCTTGAGCCTCCCCAACAACAACGCAATCACCAGCACCTCCCAATCAAACAATGAACGCCAAAGAATGGGATTTCACAGAGCATTGCCATTATGGAACTCAAAGTAGTTAGATACAACGGCTTGGGGATTAGAAGCCAGCAGGTAAACCGAGGGAAACACTTGTAACAAGGGGCTCTCACCACACCACTTGTCCACCCAAAACTTCGTATTTTGCCCATTACCAATCTCTATCCTTATCCCCTCCTTGAACTCCTGGAAGAATCACATGATACCCTTTCAAGGATTGGATCCTAATGACCCTTTCACTGGGCAAGGATCACCATCCTCCGTCACCCCATGCTTAGAAGCTACCACTTGCCTCCACCTACTATCTCGTTCAGATCCAAATCTCCATATCCACTTGTATATGAGAGCTTTGTTCATAAGCCCCATACGCCTTAACCCCAGACCCCCATGAGGTTTAGGGGTACAAACATGCTCCCACGCAACCAAGTGTAAACCCTTGTTATCAACGCCTCCCTTTCAAAGAAATTCCCTTTGGAATCTCTCAATCTAATTGGCAATAGAAGATGGCATAACAAAAAGGGACATGAAATAATCAGGAATACTGGTCATCACTGCTTTTAGTAAGGTTACCCTACCCCCTTTAGTCAGAGACACCGCTTTCCAACTTGCCAACTTCCTTCTTATCCTATCCACCACCGGGCCCCACACCTTACTTTTGTAGGAAGCCCCCAATAGAAGGCCTAAATAAGGGATGTGAAGGTATCCCACCTTGCACCCAAGATCAGCTGCCAAAACATCAATATCATGAACAGCTCCTACCCCTACCATCAGACTCTTGCCGAGGTTCATACACAAAAGGATAATGCATTTACCTCCCTGAAAGAGTAAGTCAGTCTCAAGGGATACATGGCTGATAATTTGATCTGCGTTATTGCCAACCAAGAGAAGTAGGACAACTCCATACACTTCTACCAACACGGGGCCCAAAAAATAAGCAAGTCTGAGTCATTCACAAAGCCAACATGATTCGATAATGAATTATCATCTCTGATTAGCATGTAGGACCATAAACTCCCCAGGCCTATCCTAAAAGTCAAGAATAACTAGAGAAGAGACCCCAAGAGTATGTCATCCCCTTAGAGTACCCAGTGATCAACGTTCATGGGGATTGCCTTACCAAACCAAGTGGTGGTGGGAGTTTTAATAGAAAAGCATAAAATAAAAAAATAAAAAAAGAGAGGTTGTACAGGACTGAGATTCACATCCTGAAAAGGAAAAAAAAAAAGAGAGAAAAGTACAAAAAAGAGAAAAAACAATTAAAAAGAAAGCCTGTGATGGAGGACATTTGAACAGTGTACATACTATTAATGTGTGGAAAAAAATGATAGGGCTAATGGAACCAAAATCTACAAGAAAGAAAAAAGGAAAAGGAAAAAAAAAGAAAACCTTTGTTAGAGGATTTCAGGTTTAATTGCTTTTTTTTTTTAGCTGAAGTAAAAAAATGAAAACAACAAAAGCCGAATCAGATCAGTGCTCAACACATTCAGGCAACTGCCCTTAAGGTATCACCTGCCCAATGCCTAGGTGGTACCTAGGCAATGAAAATAAATTTATATGTATTAAAATGCTAAAGAATACATATTCAAATAACCTAAACCTTATAAAAAAAAAAATCAAATAAGCTAAACCTCAAAATTATCCAAATAAAAAATAAGATTCACCTTATTAGATAAAGAAAAAAAAGAAAAAAAAAAAACCCTTAAAATTCCTACCCAACTAAGAGAATTATTTTATTAAAGAAATATAAGAGGGTGGGATTCCATTGATTGTGTATCACATGCCTAAGGATGAATGCTTGAAATTTCCTTATAAATATTTACCAATAAATATGACATCTCCAAGTTAAATTTATTTTTCAGATAAGATACAGATGCTTCCAAGATCATTCCTCCCTATTTATGTATTTGAGATCAGAAAAAAGTTAGATCTGCAGGTGGTGTTTTATATCATGTATCACTTTATGATAGGGGAAAAAAAAATGCACACCTGGCTGGAAATATAACCACAGCGTTCACATGTTCCGTGTTCTGGCATTTTTGTTGAAGTGGATATCCTAAAATTCTCGCCTGATTTGGTGATGTCAAGTATGGCTCTGGGCCTGCACTTGTGTCATTCAACAAGAAGTCAGTAAGAAAATATATTGGGGTTTTGAGAATTGCAAGGAAATAAGTGATAGGACATAACATAATTTTGCTTAAAAATGTGAACACGTATCTGATATGACACATTTAACAGATTAACAACCTGATTCTTTCCAAATCCTCGATGAATTCTCGAGCAAATCCAAAATATGCATTAGGTGAATAAATGCCTGCAACTCCTCCAACAATATGAATTCAGTAAGATGGTGTAGTAATAAATGTCTTGTTTTCTTCCTTCTTCCTATTTAATAAATTCTATTTTATCTCTCAAAAAATATATATAAAAATGAAGATCTGGCCAATCCATTAAGTGGTCTATCAAAGGAGAGGAAAAAAAACACTTTAATGCTGAAAGTGTTCAAGTAGTGGAAAGGAGAAACTTTGAGTCATTATAATTAATTGACTTTTTGCATGGGGTCCACACCCCCCATGTGAGGGGGCAAATGGTGCATCCTGGACAGAACATTATTTCGGTAATGAATTTATAGCCTGGGGACCATCACCTCAAAAAAATTCAGGAAGCAGGTGTCAAAAAATCATTTTTATACAATAATATTTACTAAGAATTTTAAAGATGTATTTCTTTACACAGTGAAGAAATCAACTTGCTATGCCCTATCTGGTTGCCATGAAAAGCTGGTTTTCTCATGTTTCTTGGCAAACTTTTCTCAAGAAAATCATTTTCAAGCTGTCTGGTTGCATGAAAAGCTGGTTTTCTCAGGTTTTCTCATGATTCTTTTCTTTTCTTGTAGGATTTTCTTTTCTATTCTTTTCTATCCTTTTCCATTCAATTCAAGGCAACCAGACAGGGCCTAAGGATTGCAAAACTCGGAAAATTTAGCCAAAAGAATGAAATGGACTGACACAAACTGATAAGACTTAAATATGGTCCTAGTGAATTCAGGAAAATGGCAGTTGATTGATGGTAAGAACACGAAGGGGATATAAAACTGGGAACAAGAGCAAGAGCAAGGTTCCAATGTTCCATGGCAAGAGCAGGCTAAGCAACAAACACAGATATGAGGTTCCAGCTACTAAAGCTCCAAGGTAACATATTTAGTTGAATTTCATCAACCAAACTAAATTGAATTCAGGGTGGAGTGAAATTTGAGTTGGATTAGCTCAGAAAGAGGCAGACTTCATGATTAGTTTACTCCAACTAAGGTAGGTCCATTCGAGAATATCATACAATTCCTTCCGTAGCATTTAAGCATGTTATTCTGTTTACTCTTTTTCGAATAGAATATGATATTTTATTCACCAAACAACAAGCATGGATTCAAGGGCATGCTCACAAACATCACTTTTTTTAGAGTACTTCCAAATTTAAAACAATGAAATTGAGGAGTTTATTGACCAGAAAAATTGAACTACACTAACTAACCACATGTTCAAATCAACAACAACAACAACAACAAACAGCCTTATCCGAACTAACCACATGTTCAAATCAAAAAGTGAAAATTTGCAAGCTTATGATAGTGAGAGCCTTAAGAACTTAAAAAAAAGTACGAAAGAGAACTATTACAGTCAGTTCAGAAGTAGTCCAGCCTTCTAAAATAAGCATACTTGAATATCTGGTCAAGGTCTTGCAACACACATGAAAGAGTAAAGCACAGATTACGAAAAACTTCATCATAAATGAGCATTTCAACTGTAAGATAACAATCTCCTTCTCATAGGTGTACTTAAAAGGCTTGCATCTTGGAATTGGTCCATCTACACCTGTGGTTATAGAAGTGCATGTACTCAATCTGCAAAGAAGATGACATCAAATCACTTGAGCAAACAAAAGAACAAGAAACTGGAAAGATAAATATCTTTATGGATGATGCGTTGCCTAGAGAAATCCTTATAGATGATCCACTACCTTGCAATGTCACCTCGTAATATGTTTAAGAGAATTGTTTCAGCAGCTTGTCCGCTTTTAGCAGTGCAGCACCTCGATCAAGGGCCTAATATATGAAAGAAATCCATCATTCATATAT
>JAOXJP010000015.1:835945-847345 GCA_025762735.1 Platanus orientalis | reverse complement strand
GTATACCCTTTTCCAAACTTTGATGTCTCGGGGATGCAAGATGAGCTACTCTAGTTGAAGTTGATCGAACTCCCACCCTCAAAGTGTCCTGAAGAAATTGGTCATGAAAGTGATCCAAAATACTATCATTATCATTGGGTAGTCAATCACCCAATTGATAAGTGCTTCATCCCAAAAGAAAAGATCATGGACTTGGCACGACAAGGAAAGATTGAAATTGATTTCATAGAGGATGTAGCATCAATGGTCACTTTCAGCTCATTCAGTCCTACTCCTGTATCAAGCTCATCTGTGATGCTAGTGTCACCTTCTCAAGATACAAAAGTGTTCTCACTGCCATGTCAACTTACATTCGAATCTTTAGACTCCTTCACTATAAGCCACATTACAGAGTCTTCATCTAGCCGGGGGTAAATTTCATGTCAATCACTAAGACAAGAGCAACAGGCTCCCTTGGTTGAAGATGTACAGTCCAAAGTTAAAGGAACACCTTTTCATGATGAAGGTTAGACTATAGTTACCCGTCGTAAGAAGAAAACTCAACACCTTCAAACTCCACCTAGGCTAAGGCTAAGGCGACACTGAAGGAAATGCAAGCCCAAGGTTGTAGCAAAGAAAAAAAAAGAAAGGTATAAGAAAGAGTCAAACATAAAAGGTTCCACCAACTGACCCTGAAGATGTTCTCAAGAAGCCTCCTCACATTCTAGTGACTCTTATAGAGTTCATGCCAAATAAATTTCTACTAAAAGAATGTGTAGAAGTTCATGCTGTCTCTTGTTATGCAATTCATGAAGGTGAGACATTTGAGGACAATGTTGAGGATGTGTCTGATGTAGGTTCTATTTTTTTAGACAATAAGGAACAAATTTCAAGTGATATTCTTCTTAAGCACCTAAAAGAATCAGAAGCAGAAGAAGAAAGTTCACCCACTGGAAGTAAGCTATAGCCAAATATTTCTTCTATGGCTACAATCACTTTTATAGATAAGGATTTGCAACTTGGTTCTCACCCACACAACAGGCCCTTGTATGTTATAGGGTACATGCTCGAACATAAAATTTGCCGCATCCTGCTTGATTGCGGATCTGTAGTGAACATAATGTCAATTTGTATAATGGGGCAAATAGGCATCTCCATAGATGAACTAGCTCGTAGCAAGCTGATATTTCAAGGCTTCAACCAAGGTGGACAACGAGTAATCGGTATGATCCAGTTTAAACTCACCATTGGAGACTTGGAGTCAACCACACTTTTCTATGTGATTGACTATAAGACATCGTACCATCTTCTCCTTGGTCGCCCATGGTTACATGAAATAGGGGTGGTTCCTTCCACTTCGCACCAATGCTTTAAATATTATCAAGATAGAGTGCAAAAGTGGGTTGTGACTAAAAATCAGCTATTCACAAAGGCTAAAGCATATTTTGCAGACACAAAATTTTACTTGGAGGATGAAGTGATTCCAAAAGCATTACCCGTATCCGTCCCCATTTCCAATAAAGCTCACAAGGAGAAATAAGTTCAAGACTTTGTAAGTGAATCATTCCCTACAAGAAAGCATCAAGGTGATCAAGAAATTTATAAGTCCGCACCAAAGCTAACACTTTTTATAGGCACAAGGGCTACCCCGATCTTGCGTTATGTACCAAAATCATGGTGAAAAGAGGGTGATTCATTATTTAAAGCAACTACCAATAAAGGAAAATCTCCTCCTTTAAAGGCTAACCTTGAGACATTGTAAGAAGACTTAGTTCTTCCAACCCATGTTATTTCAAATACAGTGATTTCTAAACCATCTCTTGAAGGGTTTGTGAAGGCATCCACGTTAGTGCCCACTACATTACAAACTAACAAGGTAGATTCTTTGGCAATTGAGTGACAGCTAAATGGTTGGTATGATCCCATTGTTTGCAAGCTTTTTAAGAAGGCCGGATATGAAAAAGGAGAGCCGCAACAACTGGCTAAACTTTCTCTTACATAAATTGGCGATGTAATGCATGGATTAACTACAACACAATGTAAGTTACAAATGGCAAGAGAGAAAGTGTTCTCATCAAGAGCTGGTATTGAGTCCACTCCCTCTAAGCTTGTTCATATTTTTAGCAGGAAGAAAGCATGCACTCGTCACATTACTGTTGAGGTTGTTGATGAACCAAAGGAAAATAAGTTAGCACCATCACGCTCTTTTATTTTTTATCTAATTAGTAATGCAACTTCACTCATTTCAGTTTTTTATCAATTAGGGGGGTGAGTGGCCATGTCTAATTAGTAAACTCAGCTATAGAAAAGATCTGCACTCTCACACCTTGGTCCGCAGTCTCATAATGCCAAACCAAAAAGTGGCATCCAAAGACAGCACTGATAAGAGTCAGATCTTACTATGGCTAAAGGGGGTGATGAACCAAGAAGTTTAATCCTTTCTCACATGAAATAAAGAATGAAGTTAGAAGTATCTCTAGGAGAAATTAAGCAATACACTGTGGTTTTCACCAATCAGCCAAGCCAAAATCTCAATAGTGAGAAGGAGCCTATACAAGATCGAGATTCCAACAATCATCAGGAGAAATTTGAAGAAATCACTTCAGTCAATCATATTACAGTCCAAGTGGTTGAAGAATATTCATTGGATGATAAACTTGAGGAAGCTCATCCAGTCTTCGAAGATGGGGGGCAAGCAACCATTAATGAACTCAAGGAGTTAAACCTTGGCACTAAAGAGGATCCTCAACCCACTTATATAAGTGCTTCATTAAGTCCAGAAGAAGAAACATCATACCTAAAATTGCTCCAAGAGTATAAAGATGTCGTTGCTTGGAGTTACAAAGAAATGCCTGGACTTGATCCCAAAGTGGTGGTTCACAATCTCACTATCAAGCACAGTGTACATCCTATCAAGTAGGAACAATGTCACTTTCGGCCTGAGTTGCTCACACAAATTAAGGTTAAAGTTAATAAGTTGGTTGAAGCAGGCTTCATCTGAAAAGTAAAATACCCGACATGGATTGCCAACATAGTACTAGTGAAAAAGAAGAATGGGTAAATATGGGTGTGTGTTGATTTCAGAGACTTGAATGATGCATGTCCTAAAACTGATTTTTCCCTTCTTATCAATGAACTCATGGTTGATGCCACTACCAGTCATGAAGTCTTGTCTTTTATGGAGGGCTCATCAAGCTACAATCAAATTTGAATGTCACCCAAGGATGAGGAATCAACTGCGTTTCGCACTCCATAAGGGATATACTACTATCACATTATGCCTTTTGGCTTAAAGAATGCTAGAGCTACTTATCAATGTGCCATACAAATTTTTTTTTGATGATATGCTTCACATAGCTGTTGAATGCTATGTGGACGACTTGGTTGTAAAGTCTAGAAAGAGGACAAACCATTTAAACGATCTACGTGACATCTTTCATCGATTGCGGAGATATCAACTGAAGATGAATCCCTTGAAGTGTGCATTTGGGGTTACTTCAGGAAAATTTCTTGGTTTCATAGTTCGACATTGTGGCATCAAAATTGATCAGTAAAAAATTGAAGCCATCCAAAACATGCCAGAGCGGAAAGACATGCATGAGTTGAAAAGCCTGCAAGGAAAGCTTGCTTACATTTGAGGGTTTATTTCAAACTTGGCAAGCCGATGTCAACCCCTTAATCAGTTGATGAAGAAAGACACACCCTTTGTATGGGATGATACCTGTAAGAATGTTCTGATGAAAATAAAAGAGTATCTCCTTAAGCCACCAATCTTAGCTGCACCAATTCTAGAAAAGCCGTTGATTCTCTACATCGCGGCGCAGGAACAGTTGTTGAGGGCACTTCTTGCATAAGTCAATAATGAAGGGAAAGAAAATGCTCTTTACTACTTAAGTCAGACTCTAGTAGGAGTAGAGTTGAACTACACGCCCATTGAAAAAACATGTCTTTTTCTCATCTTTGCTACAAAGAAGCTTCGGCACTACATGTTGGTACATACTGTTTGGCTCATCTAACATGATGATCCCCTCAAGTACATCATGACAAGACCAGTACTCTCTGAAAGATTAGCTAAATGGGCTCTTTTCTTATCAGAATTTGAGATCGCCTATATGCCTCAAAAGGGGGTGAAAGGACAAGCTTTGGTAGATTTCCTTGTTGATTATCCAATCCCAGCAAAGTGGGAATTATTTAAAGACTTTCTTGATAAAGAAGTCTTTTACTTAGATATTCCACCAGCATGAAAAATGTTCTTCGATGGTGCTGCACACAAAAATAGAGTGGGGGCAGGAGTGGTGTTCATCACCCTATAGGGAGAAGTATTACCTTTCTCCTTTACTTTAATATAATTGTGCTCAAATAATATGGCTAAATACCAAGCACTCATCATCGGCTTGGAGATGGCCTTAAAGTTGCAGCTTCACTAGCTCAATGTATATAGAGATTCGCAACTTATTATAAATCAACTCTTAATAGAGTATGATGTACAAAAGCCAGACTTGATTTTATACCATGGTTATGTTTTTCAGCTTTTGAAACAATTTGAAGATATCACCATTGGACGTGTGCTAAGAAATGAGAGTAAATAAGCAGATGCCTTAGCAAATCTCACAGCTACTTTAGCTTTTTTGAAAAAGAAGCAACCACTGTTCCTATTTGTCAACTATGGGTACTACCCCCTTTGGCATACTCTAGGGATGAGCATCAACACAGTAATGTTGTCTCTGTGTTTAAAATTGAAATTGAAGGCTAGAGGCAGCCATTCATTAACTACTTGTAATATGGGAAGCTATCAAATGACCTAAAGCATAGGACTAAAATACAGTGACGTGCGCTCCAGTTTTTATACTTTAACGGTCAACTTTACCACCATTCTTTCAATGACATTTTCATGAGATGTCTTGGAAATGATGAAGTTCAAGGAGCTCTTGAGGATGCACATTCAGGAGTATGTGGAGCACATCAATCTGGACCAAAACTCCATGACCAATTAAAGAGGATGGGGTTTTACTGGCCAACAATGGTGAAAGATTTGATGAAATATGTGAAGTGATGCCAAGCATGTCAATTCCATGGAGATTACATTCGTCAACCTCCAGAACCATTGCACCCTACGATCGCCTCTTGGCCATTTGATGAGTGGGGACTCGATATAATTGGTCCACTCCCAAAGTCATCAAAACAACACCTCTACATCTTGACTGCAACAGACTATTTCTCAAAGTGGACTGAAGCTGTGCCCCTCAAGGAGGTAAAAAAAGAGACTGTGGTACAATTCATTAAGAACCACATTGTCTTTCATTACGGAAAGTCATTCAAGAACAACTTGATAGACTAATTTTGTAAAAAGTTTGGGATAAACCAATAACTTTCTACCATGTATAATGCTCCTGCCAATGGACTTACTGAAGCATTCAATAAGACTCTCTGCAAACTACTTGAAAAGACCATATTAAAGTTGAAGAAATATTATCATGAACGAATTGGCGAAGCCTTATGGGCGTACTACACATCATTTTAAACTCATACCCATTCTATGTTATACGCTCTGGTATATGGTGTAGAAGCTGTTCTTCCCTTGGAACGCCAAATCCCATTGTTGCGGATTGTTATCCAAGAAGGGCTTACAGATGATGAGAATGCAAGGCTGCGGATTGCAAAACTTGAAACACTTGAGGTTAGAAGCACAACAAAGACTGGAATGCTACCAGGCTCGCCTCTCTCGTGCATTCAACAAGAAAGTTAGACCCATGTCTTTTCAAGTTGGAGACTTGGTGCTTACAGTTCGGAGACCCAATATCTTGTCTCACCGTTCAGGAAAGAAGTTTGATCTAAAATGGGATGGACCACATGTGATAAGAGAAGTCTACTCTAATGGCGTATATCTTCTCATCACACCAGAAGGATTACGTCTCGGCCCCATTAACGGGAAGTTTCTCAAAAGATACTACCCTTGAAAATCTTGTAACACTCCTAGCCCGCAAGAGTATAAACTGTGTATGGCCCAAATAAAAAAGAAATCTTCTACCACTCCTGGCCCGCAAGAGTATAAATTGTGTACAGCCCAAATAAAAAGAAATCTTCTACCACTCCTGGCCCGCATGAGTATAAACTGTGTACAGCCCAAATAAAAAAAAATTGTAACACTCCTGGCCCGCAAGAGTATAAACTGTGTATGGCCCCAAATAAAAAAAACTTGTGCTGCTCCTGGCCCGTATGAGCATAAACTGCGTACGGTAAAATAGAATCCAACACCTCGGGTTCCCCCACCATACTCCTGGCCCGCAAGAGTATAAACTATATACGGCTCAAACAAAAAATAAAACTTGCATAGCTCCTAGCCCGCATGAGCATAAATTGTGCACTGCGAAATAAAGCCCAACATCTCATCTTTCCACACTACACTCCTGGCCCGCAAGAGTATAAATTGTGTACGGCAAAATCCAACATCTAAAAATACAATCAATGCAAGAAGTAGAGCATATTTTGAACTACATTATGGTTTGATCCGACTTTTCGGTCTATAGGAAACTCATGATACTACTTTAAGTTTTGTCACACCTGTGCAAAAAAATAAAAAATGCGTACCTTACAATATTATAGGTTGCCATATGAGCTGGTGTTTGGAAAATCTGGGAGAAGCATGATAGACCCCTTATTGTTTCTTTGACTATATAAAATCTCAGAGAAGAAAATGAGAGGAATCCTGAGCCATAACTCATCTCAATCTTGTATTGGCTGCAATACATTTTCTGAAAAACTTATCTCAAACTTTGAAGTTTGAATGAATACCTGTAGAAGAAATTCAAGAAAGAGAGCAATATACTTTTATACTTTTATAATTTTACCTCAAGAGTTTTTCCTATATGATGGAAGTCTGAAGGTTGAAGGATGAAGGGTGTAGCGTGCTCTAAAATCTGGCACCAATACCCCGTTTCCAGGATCACTATACTTCAACCTATAGAACATGTCCAGTGTTGAGGTAAGTGACAATGAATACCCCCATCCTGCTGGAAGATAGATGACACCGCATCTATCTCCAAGATTACCTGCGTAGACCCTGTGGAACATGTCCACTGTCAAGGCAAGGCGATGATGTGAAGCACCATCCTGTTGAAAGACGACGAAAACAGTATTGGTGAATCTTCTCTCCAAAGGATATGAAGGTTGAAGGATTCTCAACATACCTTGAAATCTGATATCAATACTCCGTTTCCAGGATCACTATACTTCAACCTATGAAACATGTCCACTGTTGAGGTAAGTGACAATGAATACCCCCATCCTATTGGAAGATAGAGGACACAGCATCTATCTCTAGGATCACCTGCGTAGACCCTGTGGAATATGTCCACTGTCAAGGCAAGGCGACGATGTGAAGCACCATCCTGCTGGAAGACAAAAACAGTATTGGCAAATCTTCTCTCTGAAGGATATGAAGGTTAAAAGATGTTCCGCATACTCTGAAATCTGGCACCAATACCCCGTTTCCAGGATCACTATACTTCAACCTATGGAACATGTCCACTATTGAGATAAGTGAAAATGAATACCCCAATCCTGCTAGAAGATAGAGGACACTGCGTCTATCTCCAGGATTGCCCGCGTAGACCCTGTGTAGCATATCCACTATCAAGGCAAAGCGATGATGTGAAGCACCATCCTGCTAGAAGACGGACAACAGTATTGGCAAATCTTCTCTCTGAAGGATATGAAGGTTGAAGGATGTTCTGCATACTCTGAAATCTGGCACCAATACCCCGTTTTCAGGATCACTATACTTCAACCTGTGGAACATGTCCACTGTTGAGGTAAGTGACAATGAATACCACCATCCTGCTGGAAGATAGAAGATATCGCGTCTATCTCCAAGATCACCCGCATAGACTCTGTGGAACATGTCCACTGTCAAGGCAAGGTGATGATGTAAAGCATCATTCTGCTGAAAGACGGACAACAGTATTGGTGAATCTTCTCTCTTAAAGTTTAATGCTGACTGATTTTTCTACAAAAAAAAGACACAAGAAAAATAGAATGCACAATAATTTTATTCTAGAAATAAAATGTCACCTTACCAAGTATCAAGCTTATTGTGCAATATACATTTTCCTCTAATCGGAGGGAAAAAGTTCTTTTAGAAACCATCTTAATATGAGGGAACACTGCATGTGCTTTGTAGAAATTGCCAAGCTGAAGACATGAATACGCCATGATAAGCAAGACCATGAGACTGCAAGTCCTCTATAAGTTTGAGGGAGAACGAAAACACTGATATTCCATGAAATGCTTGAAATAAAGAAAGGATAAGTGTGCTTGGGCAGAAGTGATATAATAGAAACTTTTGATGATCCCTGAAAAGCTTAACATGCAGCTAAGCATTGAAAATTCTCTGTAGAACTTTTACAATCAACTTGATGTTGAAATTGGATTAAGAAAGGTTGCATAACCTCTCAACATTAGTCTTTTGAAATTTCGGACAGATCTCCAAATTAAGAACCAAGGAATCTCAGCAGTATAAGCACACCTTGAGATACTTATGCAGATGCTTAAAGCAAATTCTTGGAAGTCAGCAGTTGATTATCAAAGTCCATAGGTTAATATTTTAAAGATGTAGCCTGTACAGCCAACACTATCGCGTAGAAGGTTGCATGTCATCCTCTTCTGCCTCTCTTTCATTCTTATATAAAAGAAGAGCACTATGGAAGCCAAGGATCTCATGTAGAAATTGCACAACATGAGTGCGACTATAATCTTGGGATAAATGCACATAGTTAAATATCATAGGATTTATAAACTAAGACAATGTGCAAGGAAACAATGAGTGATTAGAAAGTGGAAACGAGTGGAGCACTAACCTTACCTTAGCCGAGATATATAAACCAGGCTTTAATGATAACGCCGTTTCGGCCGTCAAGATTGTGGAACAAAGAATACTCCCATATCACCATCAACATCCTGTTTTTGAGGAGTCTGGAGTTCGCTACTGATGTCAATTCAACTATGGTAAGTCTCATTGACGCAAGAAATCAGACTGGACCATGCCTACACAATCCCAAAGTGCAGCAAACAATACATGAAGTTGAAAGCATGATTTCTGACTTGAAAGCATATCTGTAAAAAAAAAATAGTGCCCACTATACATGATGATCTGCCGAAGAAAATGTTCTGAACAAATCGAAACAGATAGCAAGGACTTTCCCTTGATGCAAAATTACGAAACATAGCACGGAAAATACTAACCAAGGTTTTCAAGAATAGGCACTTGATGGGAAGATAAATGCATAGTTTTCAAGACTTGTTTCCTAGGGAAGAAGTCGGGTATAGACTTTATAAAGGAGGAAAAATATTGATTGAATAAAAGATGAAGCCAAGATTCTAATGCTATTTCCAATGATGTCGTAGAAATTTTTTTACAGACAAACAACTGAGTATTGACGATTTCACTTCAAACCAAAAATCACGACAAGGTAATGGGCTTGGTGGTGACGATTTCACTTCATGCTGATATATCGATGTACAAGGCTGAACTTCATAATCCTTCCTGTTGAAGAAACCCTCGAAGTCGTGGCCCTCTTTGGAGATACCCCAGATTTGGCCTCTCCTCTTCAGCTGTACAGAGGTATTATAATAAAACATTGGCGGTGGAAGTGGTTTCGAAAAAAAAATTGAAAAAAGAGAAGCACAAAACAAAAGAACACGAAGAGAGCTCTCGCCAAATAAGGGTGGATTCTAAATAAAAAAGAGAATAGAGATTTCTATTTTGCTTTTTCGGTGTATTGTAGAAATTGTTATTCGATCTCTTAGAAAGGGAGGTGGTGTGGCTTGGTGTGTCGTAAATCTGCATCATCCATTCATATCATACCCTCAAGGAAGATGGACATGCCATGATCCATCCATCTTGTGGTTATTACGCCATCACTAAAGCCAACATCAGGAGGTATAAAGCTACCATCACAACGAATGGGCAATGGTGTCAAAACCCCATAGATTAATTGATCGATGCCCAACAAAAGGAATGGATCCCTGTTAAGCCAATCAGCGTACCAATCATGGTCAACCCTCTAAAAAAAAGTCCACTATGTGCTGCTAAGATATGCTTGACAAGGTTGGCATACTAAACATACATGATCATCAATCAAGGAGGCTAGATATCAGGCTGTATGCACCTGTAACACTGCAAGGCCGATTTTACTTGATGCCTTGATCTATTCTCTATTGAGAGGGGTGACAACTTCGTGGCCAGCCATCATAATTCATGAAGGGAAGAAAATGTTCTGTGATGAAAAATTGTCTATAGTGTTTTGGTGAATTATAAGCTGACACATGCTGTGTCTTGAGTTCAAAAAAATAAAAAATAAATAGATACACCCAATTCACATCATGTGCCAATTAATGGTATGCCTACATAGGCATATGTCCACACATCAGTTGATGATTGATCCAATCATCCACATTACAGCTTAAACCAATATTATTTCGTTAACCAAAAAGTAAGGGAACAAAATGGCATCTAAAGTCATCATAGTTGTCACACTCCATATTAGGCCCCAATGATATCCTTATGGATTCCAAGTGCAATGCTCAAGTGGAGAATGAGCCAAATCCCAAACTCAAGGTGTCACCATTGATGTCGCATTGATCAAAGAACCGATGAGATCATGGACCAAGATTGACCATTCGTCACCCTACTTCCAAAGAAAAAGGAGTCAAGAAATGATGTTGTTGTCATTCACATCATTTGGACTCTTGGCATCATAAGGGGTCAAGAATGTGTTGCCGTCACATGCATCATTAATGTTTCCATCAACACATCTTTGAGGGGGCACTTGTAGACACATAAAATTTACATAAGTTGTAAATAAGTGTTTGCACCCCTATAAATCTACACAAAATACCTTAAATCCATACATGGGCCTCCGACTCATAAATTAGGCCCAGTTACGTAGACAAGTCAAATGGGTCTGGTCCGGGTTTTAAATAATTACCCATAAGACTCTTAAGCTCACTTATCTCAACCCATTAGTTGGCTCAAAAACCCAGCTTGCATGGGACCCACATGAGAGAAATTTGAATAAAATCAAATCTAGATTTTCTTGGATAAAGAAAGAAGGTTATGCCACTTATGGAATACAAATAATTCCATAAATCAAACTTTTCTCCAAACAAGGAATGTGCAACCACTCTTTTAGACTAAAAGGGGTAAGAGCATCCAATTAAGGGTTTGAGCAAGATTTTAACCCTAAGTCTATAAATACCACCTTTTACATAAAGAAGGGACCTTTGGCAAAAGATTTGAAGCAAAAAGCTCTAGAGAGAAGAAGACTCCTAAAGCATCTTGAGAGCCCTCCAAAGGCTTGAAGACTCGAGGCATACTTTCCAGTCTCTCCATTAATTACAGTTCGTTGCTAGAGAGAAGAAGAC
>JAOXJP010000015.1:814504-835845 GCA_025762735.1 Platanus orientalis | reverse complement strand
GGTTCTAGTTTGAATTTGGGAATTTTCAAGAAAGGATGAAAAGTAGGTTTAAAATTGGGGAAAAGGTATTAGGATGATAGGGATTTGGAATATAAAGAGATGCTCAAAAGGAATTAGAGAATAGATAATATGTGAAAGAATAATTTAAAATCAAAGAAGTGCTGAAAAACTCTGGTTTTATGATAAGAGAGCAAAATCTGACTAGATAATAAAGTAGATGAAAGATGGATGAAAGGAATTGGAAAGATAATGATAAGAGATGGAGAACTAGATGATTTCTAATAGGTTGTTTATTCGGAAAACAGAAAATAGCAATAAAGAATGAGCAAGAGAGAGAATATGTGATAAGAATGGAGAAGACAAGACAAAGAAGAGAGATTAGAAGAGAGACTCACCTAAAACTGTGAGAGGAGAGAGATATTGCTCCACGAACTGCCAAACCAAATCACTGATTTCTATTCCTCCAAACTGATCATACATGGGTGTTTAGGAGACTTTTATAAGCCTTCGTTACAAAAGTGACCAAAATACCCCTCTAGGGAGGCTGTACAGCCAAACCTAAAAAAACCCATAAAACTCCATAAAAAACTGCAAAAAAGATATTATAACACTTCTAAACCTGTCTAACACTTTTCTATTGGTCCACATGACCTTATTACATAGAAAATTATGAAGTTACCCTTATAAACAAAAAAAATTAAATATAAAAATATGTGGACAGCACTTAGACTTGCTCCTTATTCTTGGTCTTGGGCTTCCACAAAGGTTGGAATTTCTCAAGCCATAATAATGCTACCGCATCAACTCTCCTCCTTTGGAAACTCAACCCTGTTGAGTTGGGGTGGGGATCCAAGAATCCTGTGTCCATGATGTGGAGTAGGCCGCCATGGGTAAGTGATATGCTTCTTCCTTGGCTTGAATTTCATTGGCCCCTCCATTTGCAAAGTCAACAAAGGACGGACCAATCCGGCGACATCTTTGGCTGTTCTTTGTCTTGCCTCTTCTGCTTCTACCACTTCAGCTTCCACAATCATCTTCTCAATAGATTCATAAATTTCCTTTTCCAGCTCACCATCATCCGCTGGCTTCTTCTCAGTAAAACCCACGAACTTGCTAGGACATTGGGACATGTGATGGCCATAGCCCTTGCAGGTAAAGCACTGCTCACTGTTGAATCTATATTGTACCTTGCTCATATTCTAGGTTTAATCTAACCAGTAACTCAAATACTCTATTTTCCTCATGAAGCTTCTTGCAAGCAACAACATCTTCAAGACATCAAAGAAGAAAAGTTTGGTAGTGATCAATCTCTTCTCATAATCGGCCAAGAGTAGAATAGTATGTAGACAAGGATTTCTCTCCTTGTTTCATCCGCCATATACTCTAGCACAGCTCATACACAGAAGCTGTATTCCCAACCTCTAAATAAGTCTGCATCATTGAGTCCCAAATATCCTTAGTCGTGGATTAAAAAAAAAAAGCTGCTAGCAAAGTCCGGCTGCATAGAATGAAGCAGCCATGCCATAACAATGACATTCTTCACTTCCCACTTAGAATATTGTGGATTACGTGGAGCTGGGGTTGAAATATCACCTACCTGATATCCTAACTTCCTTTTGCCTTCAATGTAAAGCATGTCAATTTGAGACCATGCCAAAAAATATTCTGCTATAAAATTTTAATGTAGTAATTTAGGAATTTAGTTAGTGTCATTTACGTTATTCCAAAGCTATCCCCTAATTTCTAGGTGTATTTGAGGAGTGGCTCATTTCAGACATGTTTAATGTTCCAAAAAAAAAAAAAAAACCACTTCTGATGGGAATCATACTCAACCTACGAAGTGATACCAAAAAAGGCCTAAATCTACAATCTGCCCCTATTTCAATATGGCAGCATTATGATGATGTGGGGCCCACGTGGAAGTTAAAGTCATGATGGACACATTGGGACAGTCCTATGGGTTCCTTAGATGCAACATATTATAGTGTTAATGATGCAGGACAACATAAATAATACCAAAAATGATGTAAAATGATGGCGAAGAATATCAATAAAATTCAAAGTGATGTAGCGGAAACAAAAAAAGAGAAAAATAAAAGATAAAAGACCTAATTTAAAGCTTTTCCAAACCCAAAATAGGGGATCTTGGCTTCCACCAAGCTCGCATAAACCTAAGGAATCCACCTTTGGGAAAAACCACTCCTGGTTTTTAGACTTCACAAAGGAAGAACACACTAATCAAGAACAAGAAAACAAGAAAATTATTTATTTATCAATTTTTTCATTCCTTCATTGTAAAATTATGGGGAGAGGTTGCCTTTAAATAAGCTTACAAGCTTAAACAATTAAAAACTTGCCAAAATTGGAAACTTCCTAAAATCCTAAACTTGCTAGCTAAGTTTTCTAAAACATAAAACTAAAATACTCACTTTCCTAAAATTAAAACAAGTAAAACTTAAAACTTAAAAAAATAATAATAATATTACCATTTTTATTGACACCCCCTTAGTAATTTGGTTATAACTTTCTCAAATCACATCGGATTTGTGCAATCCTTGGTCTTGCTAGAAAGGTAACTGAATAACATATCCAAAAATACCAAAATCAAGCTAAAATGATAGGTTTTGCCCATTTGAAAAAGTGGGTTAAACACCAAAAACGGGATTACTATAAAAACACAACCAAAATTTTGGCATTATTGGCCTTATTACATGGACACAGAAAATAAATGTGTTACCCCCTATAAGATCCATGCTAAACCACATGACATTGCATCTTTAATAAATTGCTCCATGCGTAGACCCCACCAAAGCCAAGTGTGGGCCTCACATTGTTCTAATGTCCGCATCAATTTGTCTCTTGATACTTGTTGTCTTTTTGGCTTTTTGACTTGAAAATTCTTCCTCTTTGACTTTGACTTACATAACTTATAAATTACACACAAACTCTTATTACATGACCATGTTACATGTACATACTGTTGAAGAATATTAATTTGTGTATCTCCTAACACCTTAAGGTTTTGGGAGAGTTTGTTAGTTTATTATCAACATGGTATTAAAACAGCTTTGGTTGTGGGTTCGAATCCCGGTGGAAGTATTTTCCTGGATGTAGTGTTGTGTGTGTATACACACATTGTGTGGACCCATGCCTAGCTCCCTAAGTGTGTTTCCAGGAGAGAACAGTATTCCTCCTGAAAGGGAGTGTTGAAGTATATTAATTTGTGTATCTCCTAACACATTAAGGTTTTGGGAGAGTTGGTTGGTTTACTATTAACACATACAAGTTTTGAAATGGACATTGACAATACAAAATACCTTACACTAACATACAAGACAACCAAGGAGAAGCTTAATGTAAAAGAGACCAAGAAAGATGCCAGGACAGATGACTACAAACCTGATTTTGAACCATTATCTAAAGAGCAAGACAAGCCTATAGCTAGCTGGTATGGGGAGTGGGGATTTTGATGTGGAAGATGTTGATTAGATTCGTGCCGATGTTTTGAATGTGTCAGATGAGACAATGGTACTTGATGATACATGTGAAATGGCTGTCCTAGTTTGTGACCAGCCAGTAGATGAGAAGCACATACAAGCCAAGGAAGAGACGAACCCAACTTGTACTATGAAGTTTACCCACTCCCTGTGTGAGTCGAGTTGCTTATGGAGATATGATTCAAGCTACTTTGAGTTGTTGATTCTTTCCCACTAAAAAACTCGTCTTAAGGGAGTTTGATGCGGACATTAAAGGCCAAGTGACCCTCACGTGGGGAGACACAAAACTTGCCCTATGAGTTTTTTTTGTTTTGTTGGTATTAGAGTTTTTATTTGAGTGTTTTACTGTTTTATTTTTTAACTAATGATTTATTAGAGGTTAGGACATGGATGTCATTGTAGTTTTTGTTTTTGGTTTTTTTGGCAGCACATGCTATCTTTAAATAAGTGCTGGTCGACTGATTTTATTAAAGCCAGGAATTGGCTTTTGTAGTTTATATTTTTTTGAAAGTCTTAAAGAAGTTTAATAGCAAGAGTCCTCTTTAATAGCAAGACACAAAACTCGCCCTAATTTAAGAAAACTGCTATATCTTTTTTAGTTTAAATAAGTACTGGTCGACTGATTTTATTAGAGCGATTTGGCATTTTTAATCTATAATTTTTTAGAAAATCTTGAGAAGTTTAGTCTAGATTTCTAATTTAGGAAAATTGCTATATGTTTTGTTATTGTTCCTTAAAAGGGAGTTACTCAACTTGTAATAAACATGATGGATTAATAAATTTTCTGGTTTTCCTTGGCTCCCACGATTGGAGTGTTCTTTTTCAAGGTTTGTGCCTAACTTGCAAATTAGGAAGGGATTTCCTTGGGATCGTGTGGTAATGTTCTTCTTCTTCATCTTCTCCTTCTTATTCTATTTTTCTTTGTTTAATTACTATTCTCTGTATTTTTCTGCCATTAAAAGCTTCAAGAATCCATCAAGAATGGTTCTTGAAATAGAATCTTGAAACTCAGAGCCTGTAAATCCTATTTCTCCTCTTTTCTTACTGTTTCCTTTCACCAATTCCCTGAAAACTTCATCCTAGAGCCTGCGGCAGACCCTCTCTATCACCCCTTCGCTGTTTCCCTCATCAAACCCAGCCCTTACTAGTGAAGACACCTTGCAGCTGCAATATCCTTTTCTTCTTTATTTATTTCCCATTAAGAACTTCCAATTTCCCTCATCCCTCTTGATTTCTTCTCTTGCAGAACCTTGAGAAAGAGAGGCCTTGTTGTGTTTGGGTGATCAGAGACTAAACCCAATCCTGTTGAACCTGGCGGAAACCTAGGGAATTATTTCCCTAATTGATGTCAGCCTGAAACCTGAATCCTTATCCATTCACACCCTGCTTCCTGCAGTACCCTTGAAATCAGCATTCTGTTTGCCATGATTCTAGACCCTGATTTTAATCTTCTTTAACCCATAATTTTGACTAGATTTTAGACTTGCAATCCCTGCTGTAATACCCAATTTGAACCCCCCTCCCCAGCCCTTGACTGTAACTCTGACTTGGTTCTAGAAACAGTGTTAGTCTACTGCAGATTGACCTTATATCAATCCTGATTGTTGATCAGATTTTGAGCCACGAGTACCTCAATAGCAGATCCTGTTTTAGCCTTTATACGTTATCCCTAATATCCATTCTGTTGACCCTGTTCAGTAATAGAATTAAGCTTAATTTGGCCTACTTGAGACATATTTTTCGACCCTTGTTTCCTTGCCTTGATCAATCCCTGCTATAAACCCTCCCTTATAACCCCTTGATTGCTGATTTATACTTCTTTATAGCAGTTCTATTTTATTTTTGGACACCCATAAACCATAGACTAGCCTTTCTTTAGGTTGTCTTGCATCAAGCCTATAAAAGGGGGAGGATCCCTCATTTGCAAACCACTCAAGAGCTCTCCAATCTTGGAAAGCATTCTTGAGAAACGAACAATAAGGAGTGTTCCATTTCCCTTCTAAGTGTATAGTGTTCTAAGTTCTCTAACACTAAGTGTTGTTCGGGTTAAGGCTGACTCGTCTACTAAGTTGGGAAGTAGCGAGTGCCCCACAGTAGTTGGTCTACTGCAGGTTCTTCTTCTCTGATATTCTTCATTTTGTACTTTTATTTCTGCTGTATCAAGATTACTTTGAAGGTTGCTACATCAATTTATCATCAAGACAATGATTGAAAACCCTAATCCAACATGAGATTCCATTTCTAATAAATTTTGGACTAATGCTACAATTCTGGACAGCAACCTAAGTTTTGTAAGTTTGCAATATCAATACTTGTCCCAATCACTGTAAATTTTCTTAACTTAAAGTTTAATTCGTTATTTGCCTATCAAGTCACGGAACATCTTTGCCCTCCCCAGACCCTGCGGTAGCGAGAGCCTTGTGCACTGGGCCGCCCTTTTTTTTTTGCCTATCAATTTCTGGGACATTCTGAGTTGGCTTCTATATTTTGTCGAGTTCTCTTACTTGCTATTCTGCTGAGTAAGTAAAGACAGACTTGAGTTTTAAAGAGTAGTTTTACTCATTCATTTAAATTGATTTTTTTTTCTTTTTGGGTTTGATCTTCATCTAGTAATCTATTTCCGTATAAAATTTCAGGCCTTTTGATTTTTCTAGACCTGGTTTTGATTTACTCAAATTTCTGTCCAGACTTTGCCCAGATTATTGGTTGTCCAATCGTTTAACCCCTAGTCATTTTCTTTGGACTTTCATTTGGGCCCATAACCTGCAGGACATTTGAAGCCTTAGGCAATGCTGCATCACTGTGTGGTCATTTAACATGGTAGTTTGCTAGTTTTCTCAGTCCTGGCTTCCTTTCTTATTGCATATATACATCATGCCAACCAGTGTTACAGGATTTTTAATCAGGAGGGAATCATACTCCATCATAAGCTTTTAACTTTTAATCCCTGAAGAGGGTGCTGCTTCAGGACTATGTTACCTGGACTCATCAAAATAGGAGGTGTTTTGGTGTCTGGCACCCCACTTTTAAGAGCAAAATGCCACTCCCAGGAACCCGGGTTAAAATTAGTTGGGGTTGTCTCAGTGTTACTTGATTCATGGCCAGTCAGCTACTACATCCCAATGAACTATATAATTGGATAAAAAATCTAAATTAGCTTTATGATTCTTCTGATTAGATTGTGGCCTGCATTTGATGTCATAAACTTTGTCGGGTTTGGAATTACATTTTACTTCTGGAGAACACACATATTTTTGTTAGCGCAAAACTTAACTGGGATTTTAGATTCTTGCCTTCCACTCTAAAATGTTTTGTGGGATTTTTTAGGTTGAACACGTGATAAGAGAGCAGAATATAATGGCAGCTAATGAGATCATTGAACTTTTCTGTGAGCTAGTTGTGGTGCGGCTTTCAATCATTGCAAAGCAAAGGTTAATATATGCTTCATTAAACTCTGTGCATCTGTTGCATCATGAACTTCATGAGAGGATTTTCTGATATGTGTTCCATTTCGTATCAGGGAATGCCCAGCAGATCTGAAAGAAGGAATCTCTAGCTTGATTTTTGCAGCCCCAAGGTGCTCAGATATCCCAGAACTACTGCAAATTCGGAATATTTTTGAGAAGAAATATGGGAAAGATTTTGTATCTGCAGCAACAGAGTTACGTCCTGACTGTGGTGTGAATCGCACAGTAAGTCCTCTCCTAGCGAGGTGGTTCGTGTTACGGTATTGCCAATTTGCTAATAAAAATAAATAGCCCAAGAATAATTTTTACTTTGTAGTTACTGGTGGTTTCATTCGAGGTTTGTTAAGTATTTAAATCCTTAAATGAGACACCAATCTGTCAACATGTTGATTTTCCTAACAAAAACAGAAAAGGATCGGATCTATCAGAATCGATATGATACAATCTGTGTTATGCCATGCCCTGATCAGATCTGCATAGAGGATGTTCACAAACATACACCAACTGAGAACAGGGGGGATTGAACTTATGATCTCTGTTCTAAGGAGGGGTCCTCTCTCAAATGCCTCTTGCCATGTATGCACATATTGACTTGGGTCATAATCAATCAGATCAATGTTGATCTGTAACTGAGCTGATAATTATCAGAAGATCCAGATCTATCTAGGTCCTAGAGCCAAGATAAATCCGATTGATGGACCCTGTGAATATTTTTTTTCCCTTTTCCTTTAAAAATAGTTACGACATCCATCAAAAAAAGAAAGTTATGGCTAACTTATAACTACTGTTCTGGTGCATCTGTGCTTCATATTTTTTCTCTTCCTTAAAGTTGATCGAGAGACTATCCGTTAGAACACCTACTGGTGAGGTAAAATTGAAGATCATGAAGGAAATAGCTAAAGAATACCAGATTGCATGGGATACAACTGAATCAGAGAAAGAGCTTCTGAAGCCCCCTGAAGAGTTGATAGTGCGTCTCTCTCTCTCTCTCTCTCTCTCTCTCTCTATCTATCTATCTCTGTGTGTGTGTGTGTGTGTGCACAAATCCCAACCTTGGTTGCCATTTATCCAATCAGCCTGGTGACTTGTCCTTGTGCACAGGAGGGACCACGTACATTTGTTAGTGCTGCCAGCATGCCTGTGAAGCGTATATCATCGCAAGGTGTTGAGCCAAGTAGGCCTATTAACAGGTATTTTGTACTATCAAATTAGTAACTCCAGTATGTTGGAAAGAAAAGGCAAGCCACTTATAATTGTTCCATGTCATGTGGTCCTTCTACTTAGATCAACCAATGATGGAGGGAGAGACACCATGCATTTTGAGGACACGGCTTCGGCTGCTCAAGCGGCTGCAGAGTCAGCAAAGAAAGCAATTGCTGCTGCACAAGCTGCTGCATATCTGGCCAACAAAAACTCTCACCAGGTCACTCAGCCAGCTGGTTTTGATATTGCGGATGATTCTAACAATCCAAAATCAAGCAACACAACTGTGTTTGGAACTCCCAACAGCAATTCCAATGGTGCTCTCTCCATGCCAGATGATCCACCTGTAAATTATGATAGGAATACAGGCCATCAATCCAAGCTTCCTGGGAGGCCTTACGCATCACATAGTTATGACAGGTCATGTTCTTTGCGTGATGAGGAGACATGCCCTACAAATTGGGATGGTGGAAGGGTTTATAGGAGGCACAGCTATAATGTTCCTGCGGCACATTCAGATATAAGGTTTGATGACTCAGATGGGTTCAATTCCGACTGTGATGAAGAGATTGAGATGGAAAAACCTTCAGGTGGCACTTGTCCACCACCCAATCGGCCTCCACCAGCACCTCCATCTCACACATATCAATCTGATGATAGAATGGGATCTGATAACGCTGGTTCACGTTTACAGGATCCAATGCCTCGTATTCATCCTAAATTGCCAGATTATGACACTCTTGCCGCTCGCTTTGAAGCTCTCAAGTTCCGCAGATCATGAGCAGAAAAATCAGTTTGTTTGCAAAGTTAAAAGTAATATTTTTTTGTCATATGTTCGTTACCAGACATACCATACAGATACCAAGTCATTTTTTGGGTCATATGTTCGTTGATTTTCATATCAGACAGATACCATACAGATACCAAGTATAATAGAAGCGTTTATTCAATTATTTATTCTTTTGGTAACCAGAAAAGATTATCATTAGACATAAACAATGGCATCGGAAAATGCATTTACGTCATCTGCTACCATCTTCTCCAACAACTAGGGGGGATGAGGATTTTGCCTCTGGATTGGGATTAGGGACCTCAAACTCGGCCAACGAATGGGTAGTTCACAATCATGTGATCTCTTTAAATATAGCAACTCTTTAAAATTAACATCTCTCCTTTTAAAGGGTTGTTATGTTTAGGGCATCTCCTTCCAAAATTAAACTTTTTTTTTCTTCCCGATATGCCCTAGTCATCCAGATGCGCTCAATAGCGGCTTGCAATTTGTTTTCCGTCAGTTATTATTACCCCAAGGCCTGCAATTTTGTTTTGAGTTGGAAAGAGCCCCGATTGACGAAGGCTCATTTCCTTCATGTTCTCTTATATCTGGTATCTTTGCTCTTCTTGCCTTCTTTCTCATGCACCTACCAATCCATAGACTAAGGCTTATTTCCTTCATATTTGAAGATAAAGAAACTACCTCCCTCTTCTTTTGACCTCTTGCCCCATCTATTGGGCTGGTCTGTTCTTCCATACCAATGAATTCCATGGTGTGCAATTGGACTGAACCATCCAAGTTATATGTACCTATCAAGGTTTTCTATCGCCGACTTGTTGGTCCATTGAGCTGGCCTGTACTTCCATACCAATGAGCCCAAATGTTTGCCAGTATTAAACACCAACTAATGTACCTGAATGCATCATACCGAGCAGCGATATATCGGGTCATAGAAACGCATTTGCACTAGTTCGGATTCATTGGTTTGCTAATGATTATGTATTCAAATTCTATACAAAACCAAAGACGATTTCTTTTACTCGTCTTAATTACAAATTGGAAACTTCATCAGTGTATCATCACATAGAAAGCTTCCTGGTTGATTGACAAGCAAAAAAGCATGAAGCAATGCAAACATGCGAACAAACAGCTCTAATTACTACATTTATAGCACAGACTCAAAAATGAGAGGTATAGAAATTAGGGAAAGATACATTACAATATGAAAATAGAGAGAGACAGACGTCGATGATGAATCGAGAAAGTCCCATAATCTCAGATCCTTATTGCATAAAACAGATGGGATTTTAAGACTACGATATCAACTTTTCACAACTTTGAGGTTGCAAGCTTAATGAGATCCTTCCTGAGAATCTTGCCTGATGCGTTCTTGGGGATAGTAGCCACAAATGCCACTCTTCTGATTCTCTTGTATGGAGCTACCTGTTTATAAACACATGTTTAACATCATCATCACCATCATAATAAAAGATGACCCCTTTAAAAAATTCACAATCCTCTTAATTCTGTGGAAAAGTAAAATCAATTTTCTTAAATGCACAACTTTCTCTGCTTGGTTGCTAGTAGAATACAAGAAAGTGAAGTGAAGTTAATTGTATGAAAACGAGTAAAGTGAAGTAGAGTGAAATTGTGTTTTCTAACAATTGTTTGGTTGACTATTTCAATAATATTGACAATGTATTGGCCATTTTCATAATGTGCAATGTATATAGTTCCAAAATCCGACCAATTTGATTGGATTTTGACGAAGGAAAACAAGATATTAAGAAAACTTTAAATGGAAGCCAATATTGCAATTACATTTTCCTATTTCAACCAAACAGCTACTAAAATTTGGATTCTTTGGAGCTCTGTACAGTTTTCCATGACTTTCCATTACTAAACTAGCAACCAAGCAAAGCCTGAACATGTTTGATTGTGTGGAAAGTTTCAGAGATGGAAAATGAGTTTTCCTAATCTTCGCCACTTTCCAACTTTCCAAAAAATAGAGTTTGCATTTTCCATAAAAAAAGGTCAGGATTGTTGCATTTCCTTTTGGAAAACTTTCAGAAAATTTAACTTTCCCTCAACTTTCCAATGACAACAAACACTATTTAAAAAAACATATTTCACTTTCATTTCAATTCATTTTACTCCACTTCTCCAACTTCCCATGCAACCAAACAAAGCCTAAATGTTTAATTGTCAGGCTTTACCTGGCTGGAAACAAAGTCCATGACTCCACTCTCAGAAAAATTGCTTCCTGCTTTTCTCACCACGTATGCCATGGGAAATTGCCCAACGTCCTTATCTGGAAATCTGATATTAACGACCCCAAAAAGAAAGTTAATGTGTTAGCAAATCTTGCTCTTATTCTTCAAGCATATATTCATCTCTTAAACATCCAAAACGGGAAAAAAATTAGGTGAGAACGAATCTTGTGAGAACTGTGAAAACAGCATCAGCGGACACATCAGCCCCAAAAAGTAATAAGTACCCCCAAAAAAGTATAAATCACTTTTCAGTACTGATGCGTCAGCCCCTCTGATGTCATTTGCACAGTTCTCACAAGATTGGCTTGCACATAATCCAAGCCCTCCAAAGCCAACTAATCTAGCAAAAGAAGAGGAAACTTACGGTATGACAGCAGCATCAACAATTTCGGGGTGCGTAAGCAACAATGCCTCTAACTCCGCTGGAGGGACCTGCCAATTCGAAACTCATGAGATGGATGGAAGCACGTAAGAATTATTCATTCTCCATTGCAGATTTTAATACCCAAATGGGATCTCTTGCTACAATCCAAAGGAAAACACTAGGCTTTGGTGCCAATCTTAAATGAAGCGATTAACCGTCTCTCCTAAAACCTTAAGGTTGTAGAAGAGGGTAGCGTTAATATGGTTATTATATTCCCCACAGGAGAGACCAGATGCGACGCCCAGGAGGGAGAATAATTATGTCGACAGGGATTTGAACTCACAACCTAAAACCAGGAAGGACATTCCTTGATAATGAACACGGGGAAATAGGTGCAAATCAATGGAACGTGCATACACAAGCACGAAGAGCCTGGAGAGATTTGAATTGGCGACCTAAATCCTGCTCTGATACCATCTTAAATGAAGCAATTAACCATCCCCCAAAAACCTTAAAGTTACTGGGGAACGAACACGCAGTGCCTGCCCGGTGTCAGGTGTCGCACACAGCAAAACAAGATCCACTCTTGCTGCTTGACTGAGTAAAGACAGAAAAATAAATAAAGCAACGCCATTTCGAATAATAAAAGTAGGATAGAGAAAATCACCTGATAACCCTTGTATTTGATGATCTCCTTCAACCTATCAACCACGAAGATGAAGCCATCATCATCGATGTAGCAAAGATCTCCTGTTCTTAACCATCCCTCCGAATTTAGAGTTGATGTTGTGGCTTCAGGATTGCTGAAATAACCTACACAACATTACACCATCCCAACTACCAACCATGAGAAAAAACTTTCCTTAATAAAGACGTGTTTTCATGGCCGTCAGGTGATATTGCCCCGTCAGTCATTCATGGGCCCAATTCATATGGGCACCGTTGACCTCTGGGTGACTTGAAGGTCGTTGGTTTGTGGTGGTGGTTTGCCCAGTGCAAATGTGCCACGTGTCCAAAGTTGTTGGATCCGATATAAACGTGTCACTATACTTTATTGGGGGTCCCAGTCCCACAACTTACTCTAATCCGACTTCAATTTTTAATAACAACGTTAGATTTTAGCACTTTAAATATTGATAGACAACTATCTAAATAAAATAAAATAAAAGAAAAATCTTTGGAATATAGTGATTGGGTTTACCTTTCATGACACTGGGACCACGAAGCCAAAGCTCACCCGTCCGATTCACTGGCAATGCATCTCCAGTCTCCGGATCAACTATCTTCGCTTCCATGCTTGGCGACAACATCCCCGCCGTGCCGTACCGCATGCTCTCCTCCACTGAATCCGTCGACGCTCCTATTCCCGCCGTCTCCGTCAACCCGTACCCCTGAAGAATCCTCACCGTCGGGTACTGCTCACGGAACCCCTCGATCACTTCCTTGCTCAAAGGGGCCCCACCTGATAAAACCGACTGCAGCGTCCCCAAATCGTATTTCGCTTTCACCATGCCGGCGTGGTTGATCAGCGCCACCAGTATCGGCGGCACGAGGGGCAAGTACGTCGCCCGGTATCTCGTAATCGCGGAGAGCATCTCATCCATTTCGAACTTCGAGAGCACCACGATTGTCGATCCCGACGCCAGCAGTCCCGACGCGAACGCCGCTAGGCCGTAGATGTGGAACATAGGGACGGTACAGATGAACGTCTGCTCTCCGTCTTCTAACCTAAACCGACTCACGATCGTCTGAACCATTGCGATTAGGTTCCGGTGCGACGACGCCACGCCCTTGCTAGCACCGGTCGTACCCGACGAGTACAACAGAGTCGCCGTGTCATCCTGGTTGACTCGGTCCTTAACTCGGCTAGGACTCGGCTCCTTCCTCATCATCTCTTCCAAAGAAGAAACGATTTTAACCTTATTCCCGCTGTTATCATGTTCCCCGATGAGTACAACAGGGAGATCGGCGCCGGCGAGTTTGGGGAGGAGAGCATGAGTCGTGAAGGCGATAACAGGTTTGGAATCGGAGATCTGCTTACGAATTTCTTGAGTCGTGTTGAGCGGGTTGGTTGTGGTGATGATGGCGCCGAGAGACATGACGGAGAGACAGATTACAGGGAAAAATATGGAATTGGGGGAGAGGAGGAGGACGACATGGCCCTTGCGGATCCCCATCTCGGAGAGACATGTGGAAACAGAATCAACCGCTCGCCAGACTTGTGGGAAGGTGAGATGACGTCCGGTGGAGGCGTCGATGTAGGCGATCTTGCCATTGTGGGCTCGGGAAGAGATGAAAGTGGTGACGTCGAGGGATTCGTTAGGGGGGAGAGAAATGGGTTTTCGCTTACTGTAGAAGACGGAATCGGACTGGCAGAAGCCGCTCTTGGGGTCGATCGATTTGCTGTGGTGCGACATAGCAGATAGAAAGCTTTCGGCTTCTGTTCTTCTTCCCTTTTATGGGTGTGAAGTTCACGGCGACGATGACGCTTAATAATGCTTAGCTTTATGGGAGTGAAGATGAACCGAGACGATGATGCTTATTAATATGCCCTTTTTCCTATAAGCTGTGTCCAGTGGTGGACCGCGACTGGTCCAATGTGGCTGGCGGTTGACGCAAGATGGACCAAAAAACATAAATAATATATGATCCAAATCCATATATTTTATATTTTATGTAATCGCAATACGGATGGTTCTGGTTGCACGATACTGGCCGTACGATCAAGATAGTGTACCAGTTGTTTTTGATGTTTGGAAAGAGGATCTTGTCTCACTGTTTGAATGGTCGCGATCAATTCTTATGTGGACCAATTGTATGCTCCATCAAGATGCATGATTTTATTTTTTATTTTTGGATAAAGAGATGCATGAACTCACCAATTTGTTTTCGTATCAAAAGAAAAGAAAAGAAAAAAAAAAAAAACCAAATTGTTTTTTTTAGACAGGTCTTTCACGTGGATCGAAGAACACACCAGACGCCGAGGGGATAGGGTCGGTCCTGTGATAAAAATGCCTCTGTACTGTATATGGTGAATTATAAACAGACATGTGTTGTTTTTGGGGGTAAAAGGGTCCAAAAAGTGTTCAGTTGAAATAGTAGGTGGTCAATAAAAAACATCAAATCCAAAATTACATCATTTGTCAGTCAATGGCAAGGCTTTTGAGGCCTGTCTTAAAACAGACAATCATTCTCCTGCAGACATCTCAGATTTTTTTTCTCCTCTTTATCATCTGACAATCATCAATGCCCGAAATACCCGAAGGATCCGCTATCTCAATTTTGTCTGCCCTATGCATCCCCACGTACAATAGGTGAGGTGTATAGAGTTAAAACTGTAAAAATAGTTTTTAAATGAAAATAGGAACCCATAAAAATGGGTTTATAAGGTAAAAATCATAAAAGAAGTCCTCGGATAAATATTTGCTCCCTATTTAACAGAGGCCATCAAACCTCAATATACGAGAAATCGCACATAACAAAGGAGAATGATTGTCTGTTTTGAGGCAGGCTTCTATTGTCGTACATTGAGTCAAAGCGTGACCTCTCACAAGAAATTTCTTGTAGGTGACTCATATTTCTCTTGACTTTTTAAATAGGAATTGTATCTTCTGTGCCACCTTACGGTGCATCACGGTGAACTACATATACAAAAAGGGGTGTGTGGCATGGAGGATACTCCAAATAAAGATACCCCCCAAAAGTGAATTGATTCCTTCCTCTGTCTCGGCTCCTGAGCGTCACAGAGAAGGGTGGCACAGAGGATATCACCCCCTTTATGGGAAATTTGGCTCCGTTTATTTGCTTCTTCTGCCTTATGTGGTGAGCCCAATAGTATGATGTGGCAGTCAATAAGCTTAGGTGAGGCTAGGCGTGTACCAAAAATTTTATATGTTTAATTCGAAGTGAGCAAATTTTCTGTGACCATTTGTCACATGTACACAAACTGACACATGATGTGTTTTTTAAATTTGGCTTCTTTTTGGACACCTATAGGTCACCCAGGACCTCTCAATTTTATTAATGACCAGTTTGCAACTTGGTAGAAGGCATTAAATTTATATTGTATTAAATATACTACAAAGAATTTATAGAATACAACTAGAGTCTACAACCATGATTACCCTATGAAAAACCACTAGATTGGAATCTTTTGTCTACGAGGATTGTAGCATAAACAAAGCAATTCTTTTCCGGTAAATAAAAGCAATCTTTTTAGAACCTATGCGAAAACCATTGGCATGGAATATCAATGATATCATATTTAGGTTTTATATATTTTTTGGCATTTATTAATGCAATAATTTTATTTTGAATTACCATAACAAAAAATTCTCATCCAACAAACCTGTGTCCATTTCATCATATCCCATGTTATAAGTCAAACTTCTGCTAAAATGTTTGAAAGACCATAAAAGATGACTTAGAATAAGTTTGCAATAATGGTTAATAAGTCATAAAATAAATTGAAAATTTTAGACTTTTGTTTCTTGGATAAGTGGGATTAATTTATAATTTTATGCATGGTTCAAATATGAGATTGAAATTTGCCCTCATTATTATTTAATATTATAAACAGAGATTAGAGTTGTTGTACCTCATTAAAGAGCGAGCCTGCCTATTGTTTTCCTCATTAACAACCCCACAATAGTGTATGGATAGCTTAAGCTCTTAAGATATTGATGGGTATATATGTCAATGGTTGTTTAAAGAAACAATATTTGTGCTATGTACGCAGGTTAAAAAGTAGCACATGTACTTAATACTTTGTCTGCTTAGAGAGCTTATTCGCTAAAAAAAAAAGACCCGCAACTTGTGTTCGTAGCATAAACAAAACTCTCGGTTAAAATAGTAAGAAAGAGAATCAAGGTAGGGAAATGCTAGAGGTATACTGGGGTTGACTCTGTGGGGACTACAGGGGGTTTATTCATATGTTGGCAACAACATTGGGTGATGGAACTCATGAAGCTGATCAATAGGGGAAGTATCTTTAGACTAAAGGATACGGAGTCAAAGTCCTCTTCGACTTGTGCATGTATATATGGTGAACCTAGATATGATTTATGATGAATGGTTTGGGAGGAGTGGATTAACGAGCTTCAACAAATTCAAAGTCCTTTGATTTACATTAGTGATTGGAACTGTCTATGGGACTATAAAGATAAGCTAGGAGGAGCTTGGCCTAGAAGATCTAGAATATCAGATATTGAGTTGGGCGGGGCTATTCTTAACAAAATAAAACTAAGTGGCATTAGTCATAGAGGGGATGTATATACATGGTCTAATGTTCAATATGGGCACTTATGTGTCAATGAAAGGTTGGATCATGCTACTGCGAATGGTTAATGGAGACTCATGCACCCAAATGCTTATTTGGAGGTAATCCTAGCGTATGGCTCAGACCATGTGCCCATTATACTTGAACTCCATCAACCACGAGACAGATATCGAAAGAGACCATTTGGATTTGAGTGGTTTTGGATCAATTATGAGGAATGCCAAAATATCATTCAAGGTGTATGGAAGGAAAAGGAGAAATTAGTTGGTAATATTGTTAAGAATTTGTTGACTCGGCTTAAGCCTGCTCTATCCCATTGGAATAGACATTCCCTTGGTAAACTTTAGAGACAAATAAAGAATTAAAAAAATGACATCAAGGAGGTTATGGAATGGCATGAGTCGAAGGAGAAAGCTAATGAACTAGGTAATATCAAGAAGGCCCCTCGACAAAAAGCTAAAAGATGAGGAGATAATGTGGGCATAGAAATCCGGTATTCAATAGGGGTGTGCATGGGCCGGGCTTGGGCCAGGCCAAGGTAGGCCCGGGGTTCGGCTTGCCATAGTAATTCTAGGATCGGGCTGGGCTTGGGCCCAAATATTTTTAGAAACTTTAGGCCTAATCCAGGCCCTAGTTATTTTATCGGGCTTCGGGTTGGGTTCAGGCTAGCCCACGGCCCATTAATTTTTCTAAAAACACAATCTTTGATGTCTCTTTTTCAACACCTACTTTTTTATCTCAACTCTTTTTTGGATGTTTTTTACCCTCAACACAACTCGTGTCAACTTATAATTTACCATATACACTAAAGACACTTTTTCATCATAGAACATTTTCTTCACATACACATAGACATACCTGTATATATGTATAAATGTATGTGTATATATATATAGTGTGTGTGTGTGTGTGTGTGTGTATTTATATATGTGTATATTTATATGTGTATTTATATAAGTCCGGGCCTCGGTTTGGGCCAAGGTAAGCCCGAGTCCGGCCCTAATAAAGTTCTGGCCTTCAATTTGGGCCTGGGCCCTTATCGGGCCTACCTCGGGCCGGGTCAGGCCGGGCTCAAGCCCATGCTCGGCCTTAGTATTCAATGGTTGAAAAGTGGGGACCAAAATACCAATTTTTTTCATCTCACAACCATTGGCCAAAGGCATAGTAATAAATAAAATCTATGAAATCAAAAACATAAGAGGAGAATGGGTTACAGAGAGAAAGGGCATGGATTTGGTGTTCAAAGATTACTTTACACACTTATTCAGTTCTTCTCTTCCGAAGGCCGATGATATGCATAAGGTAGTGGTTAACATTTTTGTAGTATTATCGGTTGAGGATCAAGAGATGATAGGTTGGGCCATTCACGGCTAAGGAAGTGGAAGATGCAGTCTTTGGTACGGGTCCGCTCAAAGCTCTAGGGTTGGATGGCTTTCTAGCTGGGTTCTAAAGATGGTAGCTAAGGTCCTTGCAAACAAACTTAAGCAAGTGCTTCCAAAGTTGATTTCACATCACCAAGCTATTTTTCTTCTAGTGAGATTAATTTCTGATAACATTCTTATCTCCCACGAGATTCTCCACCATATGAAGACTCATAAGTCTAAGGCACATTTTATGGCCATTAAAATGGACCTCAACAAAGCCTTTGATCGTGTGGAATGGAAATTTCTCCTGGAAGTTATGAGAAAAATGGGTTTTGGATCCAAATGGCAATAGTTGATTTGTCAATATGTTGCCACTCCATCATTCCAACTTCTAATCAATGGAAGTCCATGAAAATATTTCGGTGCTCAGAGGGGGTTGAGACAGGGAGACCTATTATCACCTTATCTTTTCTTGTTATGTGTTGAAGGGTTGTCAACCTATCTTAATAAACTAGAAATTTGTAATCATATCCAAGGGATAAAAGTTCGTAAACGTAGCCCTTCCATCTCTATTTTTTACTCGCTGATGATTGCTATATATTTTGCAAAGCTAACATTGGCAATGTGCAGGCTATTAAAAGAGACTCTAGTTGACTTCCAACTGACATTAGAACAATTTGCAAATTTTGATAAGTTAGAGATGGTGTTTTGCCATAATACTCCTAAGACATGCGAGAGATTTTGGGTGGGATGTTGGGCATAAGGGAGGCCAATCAATTGTCTAAATACTTGGGCTTACCTTCAAGCATTGGAAGGAAGAAAATTGACCTCTTCTCCTACATTGAAGAGAAAACCAAAAATAAAATCTAAGGTTGGAAAAGCCAATTCCTCAACCAAGGTGGTAAGGAAATTATCTTAAAAATTGTCATTAATTTTTTGCCCATGTATACAATGTCATGTTTTTTAATACCCAAAAGAATTTGTCACACTATTGACAAGTATCAAAGAAGCTTCTGGTGGGACCAACAACATCAAGAATAAAAAATTAATTGGGTCCAATGGAAGGCCTTAAGATGTCCAAAAGCTTTGAGGGGAATGAACTTTCGGGATCTTTACATAGCTAATTTGACCTTGATGGGAAAACAATGATGGAGACTTATTTCTAAGTCAAATTCTTTATGAACCTGTTTAATAAAATCAATTTATTTCCCTAGGACGGAATTTCTAAGAATCCGAAATCCAAAAGTTGGCTCACGGGGTTGGAATGGCGGGGAGGGGAATCATTTTGACATGGTATCTTTGGGTGGTGAAGGATGGGAGGGAGATTAACCTATGGGATGACCCGTGGCTTATAGAAATGCCTAATAGAAAGTTGTCCTCTACTCCTGTGGAGGAGATTAAGAACCTGAAGAGTCATGACATAATTGACCCAATTTCAAACTCATGGAAAATGGGGGAAATTGAAAGCCACCTGAAAAACAATGAAAAAGAAGTTATCCTCCGTACTATAATAAATTCACTTCTGTAGTCGGACTAGGTGGTTTGGCCTCTTGATGCAAAAGGACAGTTTACAGTTAAGTCTGCATATGCCCTCATTACGACTGAGCTTCAAATTGGGTTAGGTGGATCTATTGAGAAGGTATGGAGGTTGATTTGGTCGGTTGAAATGCCTAGGAAAATCCAATGCTTTCTATGGAGGGAATGCCATGAATCCCTTGTGATATGTAAATGGTTGAATAAAAGAATTCCTAGAATTCACCATAAATGTCCTTTATGTGTCGAACATGAGGAATCGGTTATACATTGTCTTGTGTTGTGCCCCATAGCAAGGGCGATTTGGCAATGCCTAGCTCCTCACTTGGAAGGCATGAATTTAAATCAGCAAGGTTTCAAGGTCTGGCTTAGTGACTGGTTTTCTTTTTAGTGGAGATCGAATGAGGAAGGGGGCCTAACAATTTCATATATATCCATTATTTACTAAATTTGTTGATTAAACATGAATGAAGCGGTTTTTAACCGGATGTAATTTAATATTAATAAGGTTGCCCCCTTGTTTAATTTACAAGGACATGGAGCAGAGCTAGGGTGAGCAATAGTATAAGGAAAATCAATCAATTTTTTGGACCTGGAACAAGTTTTTTATCTATAAGGAGATGCCATAACGTGGGATTCAAATCAATGTAGTCGCAACTTCTCTAGGTAACACCTCTTATTCGACAGTCGGAGCAATAGCTATCAATGGACAAGGCTAGTGGTGTGGAGCATCTGTAATGAAAACCAAGTGGAACCGTCCTTTTGAAGCTGAAATGGATTCTATCTTGTTAGGCCTTCGTCTAGCTGCCTAGCTTAAAGCATCCCATGTGCTCGTTTTGTCGGATTCATCGGTAGCAGTCAATACCTTGAAAGAGGATTTTGTCAGATGCCCGTGGAATGTTCGTAATGTTTTTTTGGAATGTAAATCTATGATGAAAAACTTTATTGAGGTTGGTGTTCAGCATGTAAATAGAAAATTTAATGGCCATGCTCGTAGAATGACCCCAAGAGGGCTAAGGGACCCTAGGAATGTTGTTGATTGCTCCCGTTGGTTTTTGTTGGAGAAATCTTTTGGCTATGTGAAACGATAATTTCATTTACCCAAAAAAATAAAAAATGTAATGTCCAGGATTTGGTGTCCAAGACACTAGGAGACTGAAAGAAAATGGGTAGGAATTTCATATTTCATCTGACCTTCACTCTTCCACGTGTCGTTCCCACGGTTCTGAACACTGTATCCTGGACAGAACATTTGCTTCCCTTCCCATTTCAAGAAATTGTATTGTCAAAGTTATTTTTGATATTTGAAAGCAAAGACCATTACGACGACAATTGAAAAACTTTTATAGCTTCTGAATGAAAGGTGTACAGATTTTTATTAAACCAATCAACTAGTTTCCCTAATCTAATAATCTAACTAAAAAGCGTTTTGAAGTTTGACTTTGAGTTGATTATTGGTTTAAATCAGAATTACACCACCATGATGACTATGTTTAGAATTGTAACTCCACCCCCGCCACCCCCCCCCCAAAAAAAAAAAAAAAAAACTTTAAAAACCAACCTCATGTTTGGAAGAGTTGTAATGGTGCT
>JAOXJP010000015.1:783349-805171 GCA_025762735.1 Platanus orientalis | reverse complement strand
AATAGAAACTCTAAATGATAGAAGGGTTGAAACCCACAAAGTAAATGAATCAACTTCTTTGACAAACTCAATATAAAACTTTGTTGAACTGAAATGAATATCATCCACACAAAAACAATACAATTTTCACTTTTCCTTTTCCGGCAATCAAACAACAACATAATAACAAGCAAAGAAAAGATTAAAGATTACATTTTGGTAGCTAACCCTTAGTTTTTCTCCTTCACTTGTCACACTTAGTGATAAGATTACTTGTTTTTTGTAATTAACCCTTAGTTTTTCTCCATGACTCACTTAGTGAGGATTGAAGAAGTCCACTTTGATCCCAGTGTCTATTATAGTCCACAAGCCCGCGGCAACCAATAGACCACTGAGAGCCATGCCCAAGACTCCTAGTCCCCAATTAAGGCACCAACTCGCGCTAAATCTCTTTGGCTTCTTAATCGCAATCCACATGAAACAAGGGTATGCCAAGGTTACAGGCAAAGCCAGTCCTCCTATAAGACCTGCCAAACTTCCCAAGAAAGGGATAGCCACGGCCACAAAGAACATTATAAATCCGAACTTGGCTCGACAGAGAACGCGGCCCCACCAAGGCAATGGTTTCTTCAACCTTTTTGTGATGATGGACTCCATGAAGTCGAACATGGGCATGCCATAGATTTGGAACGAGCTTACTGCGTTAATAATGATTAGTAGGCTTATCAATCCCAGCAAAGCACGTGAGGTATCACGCCCGTGGAATTGGTACATTGCAGTTAGTATCCCACCATTTGCTGGTATCTGCCATTCAAACACAATTTCTTTTCAGGGGTTTAATTAATTCATTATCAACTTTGCTAATACCATTATCATAAGCGAGAAAATCCTCTGGAGCACGTTTCAACGCCCCCCCCCCCCTTCAACAGGGGGTGCAGGACCCACACAAAAAGTGTATGGGACCCACACACCCACGAGAGGGCGAACGGTGCTCCCAGTGCAGAGGATCTGCCCCGTTATCATCATCATCATCACTGTCATTGTCATCATCGTTTTAATGATGGTCATCTCATCGCAATTATACTAATTATTGCAAATTATAAATGTAATTTTGAATGCTTACCAAGTGACCGTAAGCCCAATAGCCAGCTATTGCAAGGGGAAATAGGCACAATGCAATGATAAGATAAGCAAACTTCACCCCTTTCCACATTGGCACGTGCGATGGATACTTTTCACTCGAAGGCATTGTGGCCTGTAACAAATATAATTAACAAAATACACCTAATTAGTCTCTTATTAATCAATTGTATATCAGATAAACAAAATACAGTTTCGTCTTTCTACCCCCAGCTGAGCCCTATATAATGCAAACTCAGCACAGGCTCACTTTTGCTAAATGAGCTCAATTTGAAGCTCGTAGCTTCAAATGAGGCTCAAGCTCAGCTCATGACGAGCTGCAAGCAGAGCCAAGACAACTCATTGACAGACAGCCCTAATATTCTTCTGGACCCAATTAGAGCCGTCTGATTTTTTTATTATTTTATTTTATTTTGCATGGCTGTCGCCTAAGACTGGTCAATTGTCAAAGTCATGCTTCTTCATTTGACAATTGAGTTTTACAACCAAGTCATGTTTATTTACACATTTTTAAATTAATTGGTCAATAATCGAACATTCAACAAAATAATATTTTTCCTTTTTTTAATGTGCGAAATCTACTACTACAAATTCTGCTTATAGATTGAATACGCCACAAACCCACAAGTGGCCAACCGACCTATACCCATCCTACACTGCCTCATCTTTGCAAGTTGTAAAAATTTAAAACCTCAAGTGGCCATCTATGTTTTAATATTAAAACAGATAGTTAAAAAGCTCCATCCAAGAGGTTGGCTGCAGATTAAGTACTTTAAACAAGAAATAACGTGGAAATTAACTATAAGTTACCTGTATCTCAAGGGTAAGATTGTGGCCTCTGAAAGCAAAAGCAATGATCCCAAGTGCATTGAGGGTGCCAAAAACATTATCAACATTAGATTTCGTCTTTACTGGGTTATAAGATACGCCAGCGAGCCTACCCTCTTTAACAGACACCACCCACATCAACGTACAATAGCCCACAGCCGTGATGGCTCCCACTAGAGAGACTCCGGCAATAGAGTTCAAGTTGGGGAGCTGAGACAGAACGATGGCTGCGCATGAGAACACCAGGTACCACTCTATAGGCTTTAATGGCGGATCCACAACGCAAGATGCCCCACATACGATCTGAGAGAAAGTCTTCATTGTGGAGCCTCCGATGATGACCAGGGCTACACATGTGCCGGCCGATAGATACATGATCGGAAACACAGCAAGCAAGTTCCCTAACCTTTCGCCTGAGACGTTGGGTTTCATCAAATTACATTCAATTTATAAAATACAAATTATCAAACACCTCCTACGTGAAAATAGCTTCTGCCTTACCAAAAGTTGCGTTGAAGAGTTGGAGATATCTGCTGTAGCGCGTCCCAGAGGCTGATTCGTGGAGTTGCACCAATATCCAGAGGGTGTAAAGTTGCCAAATGAACGCCAACGTCAAAGTTATTACTCCCCAACTCCTGCATCCAAAAAATCAATTATGAGTGAAAACACTCCTTACAAGCATCACCGGCCGGAGAAGTGAGCTTCAACTAGTGATGTTAACAAGCCAAAGCCTTTTCCCAGCTCAGCTCAAGCTCGTCACATGAAGACAAAGCTGAGGTGCCGAGCTTAGGCTTGGCTCAGCTCATGTATATATACTCTTAACTTAACTAATCTTAGTGAAGCTTGGTTCATTTAGGGAACGAGCTTAAATGAAGCCTCAGGCTCGACTCACGATGAGCTGAGCTAGCTTGCTTACCCTACCTTCAACTGGTCGGTTTAAAAACCCTTTCCATTTCCATAGGATAGTTCAAGAACTCGGACTCAACTCAATGGGGTCATGTAACATGTGCAAATTGGAGCCCTCTAGAGCTGAGTTGGCTCATCCGAGTTAAGAGTTGATAATCATTCCTCAAATAGACTTGTGCAATCAAATTGAAAATTATGGCTTACCACCCAAGAAAGGTGAACGCGACGGGGAGCACAAGGGCTTGAATTCCGATTCCGGATGTGAGAGAGTGGAAGGCTGCATAGAAGGCGTTGCCATTTCTTGACTCGGTGATAGGAAGCCAAGCATCCTGGGGGTCAAGCTTTGTAAGGTGGATAGCCTTCCTTATAGGACTACCTAAAGGCGTGATGAAACGAGGAGTTCGGGATCTGGGGGTCTTGGTTTTAGTTTCTGTTACTTCAATTGTAAGGAGTGGTGCACGAGACAAGGATGGGGAGTGGATTTGGGAGGGCGGGGCAGAAATAGGGGGAGTTGGTGCCACTGCTGATCTGGGTGTTATGGGAACTGAACTCACTTCTCTCGGTGTCTCCGGGACCGAGCTTATTTCCGGCCTCGGCGTAATTGGAACCGAACTTGCTTCCACCACCTCACCCATTGCTTGCTAAAGCTCTCTCTCTAGTCCTCTTAGTATGTAGTAGATACTACATACAACCAAAGCTTTGAGGTCCTAAGTGCCTGAAGGGCTTTGGTGGTCTTATAGAAGGGGAGATGCTGCTGGGTGTGTGGAAGCTGAGGTTTAAGCCCTCAAGCGAAGACCTCGTCAGGCCGCCAGGAATTAAAATAATAAAGGGAAAGCCTGACTTGTTGCCAGCTTTTCACGGCATCTTATTTTGAATGGGATTTGTATATACTCAAAGCTTCTTCTTTAATGAGTGGGGTTTCCATTTGTTTGCTTGACTTGTTCTTATGGTGTAAACCCTTGAAAAGGGGTAAACATAGATTGAGTTGGGTGTTCTAATCTTCTCTTCTACAAGAAGACAAAGAATAGGTTCTATTTTTGGTGGTGTGGGGGGGGGGGGGGTGAGGAGAAGAGATAAGGGACTTAAAAGTCATGGTCTTCCAGTTAGCCTTATAAATGCGACATTGACAATGGAATGGGATCGATGCTTGAAAATCATATCCAAGTGATCTCTAGTTTGATGACCACGATGTCCATGACTTTTAAATTTGAGTTCCTATTGATTCTCGATAGTTTTGTGAAGGCTCTTTCATTCTTCAGTTATTTTGTCCAACTTCTCAACATGTCTTTAGTGTATTTTATTTTTATAATTATTATTCTAATTCTTGTAGTATAGACGCTTTCGACGTTAAAACCAAACCCCCACCCCCTAGAAAAGAAAAAAAAAAAGAAGAAGAAAGAGCTTGTAATGGACTTATAGGATGATAAAATTTGTGGTATTAATGAATGAAACATTTGTTAAACCCGTAAAAAAAAAGGCTGGTTGGTGCATCCAACAACAACAGCCTTATTCCAACAACTTGGGGATAGGTGCATCCGTTAAGAGAAAAAAAAATATCTTCCAGGAGTGGCATTGAATGGAGCATCAGTTAAACCTATCAATATGCTGGTCGATCGGTTGGTTGGTGTGTCCAATTACTTTGGTGATTGGTGCGTTTGGTAGACATATAATATATATATATATATATATATATATATATATATATATATATATATATATCTTCCCCGGCATTCTCCAAAAAGAGTTCTACTTTCTACATGCGATAGCCATGGACAGGTGTTGCCTGTTGGGTAGATAATGCCATCAGGGAGGAATGAGAAGACTTCTTAGGTAAATGTAAGTGTGCCATAAGCATCATTCCAACAATAATCTCCAATCTTTTGACAAGTTACCTTTCACAGACCTTTATTGACCTTCGCTATCTCTCTCTCTCTCTCTCAACACTGTTAAGCTTACCCAAAAGATTTGGAGCCGTATCCTCTGTGCCACCTTATGGTGCGCCATAGACACAAAGGGGGTGGGGGCCTACAAAAAATATATGGGCCACGCCACCTTTATGTCTGTGGCACACCGTAAGGTGATACAGAGGATTTGAGTCCAAAAGATTTTGGGTCTGAATGGACAGATATCACTCCATTACCAATCAGTGTGTGACACATGATCTGACAAAGGGTGTTTGAGTCAATACATGTGGGTTAAAGGAGGGTATTATGATAAATACACAATGAATAAGTACCTGTATATTTATTATTACACCTTTTGTCAGACATCTTGAGCATAGACTGGAGTGGTACGAGTATCCATTCAGACTGGAGCTAGAGGATGCTGAAGCCTTATGTCATCTGGGAAGATTCTAACAACCCATTTTGTAACATTCACTCTGGATGTTCAGATGAGCAGTCATATATGGGAGTCAATCCTCGCAAGTTTTTTTTTTATTTTTTTTGGGTACCCAATCCTCCTTGCAAGTTAAACAACACTAATGTGTAACAAATATCTATAGGGCGACATGTATACAAAAATGTAAAATTCTTGTCCAAGTTTCGTTGGAATTTAAATTTTTTCTATAATTTGAAATCAGTTTCTCGTTAATGTACTTTAACTTACTACAGAGGATCTGAGCTTAATATATGGCTGCAACCTTGTGCTGGATTGATTTGAATTATCCAAATATTAGGCCAGCCCCTTTTGTTTGACTAAGGACCATGATTTCAGACCAAAACGAATGTTGTGACCAAAAATTTGTGTGACCATGTGTTGTCATATTTGTGTGACTGTGTGACGTGTGCCTCACAAACAGGTGACTGTGTTGACATAGGCCTATGTAGGCGTGCCATTGATTGACACATGACTTGTTTTTGAATTTGGTGTCTCATTTTTTACAACTGAACACTTTTTGAACCCCAAACATATCGTGTGTCAGCTTATAATTCACCATAACATTAGACATTTTATCATCACAGAACAATTTCTTTCTTTTGAATTTGGTGCCTTCTTTTGGGCGTTTATTTTTTATTTGAACACCTTTTTTGACACTTTTAACTTATACACATGGTCGCTCTAAACTTTTGGTCATAGAAGAATTGCTCTCAATTCTGCCTGTTCTGAGCAATGGATGATAAAGCAAGTAAATCTTAAGTAGTCTTATCTAGGCTAATTGTTATTCATTCCTCGTGAAAGAAACAACACTAAACCTGTTTGATCATCTTTAGAACAATGGGAACCTCCACTTATCAACCCTCAGAGTACCTTGAAATTGTTGGGATGATCCCCTCTGGTTTGTTTGTCAAATAGTGTGCTTCTTTTCTTTGGCTCTAAATGATCACCTCATGTGAAGAAAAAAAAGAGTGTGGACCCAATCAATATTGTCATTTTTCTATTCCGTGGTGATCAGCAGTGGCAAAATTTTCTGTGCTTTTTTGTAGCATGAACAAAAATATAAAAAGACAAAAAAAAAAAACATGTTTTTTTCTTCATATTAAAAAAAGCTACAACAAAATTTGCCACAGCTAATCCTGGCTCTCAATCCAGATCGTCTGCTGTAATTGGAGTACGCATGCGTTGCAAGACCTCGGAGAAAATTCCGACTGCCTTGCTCTTTCTTGTTTGTATTTCAGTTTATGGACTTTTATGATTCTACTACAATCCCGCTGGACGGCAGATTAGCACAAAATATATATGGAATTAGTCTACGATAGTGGAATATTTCCGGTATGTGTATATATATATATATATATATATATTCGTCCATGTTTGACACGTTTTCATATTAAAAATCCGGTACCAAAACATAGTTTATTTTATATGTGTGGAAGATATCTTCAATTTTAGAAAAAAAAGGGAAGGAAGCAAGTGGGTATCTATTTGGGCAGATGATGGATTCGAATGGAAATATGTTTCAGTATTTGTCAATTGTTCTACCTTTCATAAAATTTGTTTAGCACAGTATTTGGAAAAGAGCGAAGCTTTTAGACAACGTTACATGTTCTACCATCTTAACAAAATCTGTGTGATTTATGTATCTTAGACCTTGGTTCAAAACCCACTTTCACCTACAACAACTACTGAAGTCTGTGGGGTTCATTACCGTACAACAGATCTCCCTTCAAATTAAATCCCATCTTCACCTACTATTAACTACCCAATAATTAAGATGTTTTCCTATTAGTGGAAAAATTTTAATATCTTCTCTATCTATCAATTTCCAAGAAAAAAAAGAAAATAGGGTTCTTAACATCCTCTATATTAGGTTGGTAAAGTCTATGGGAGTTCATACCACAGATTTAAGAAGAATTGAAATAGATCATTGGAGGGGCCTTATGCTTGTTGCGGTCCAGTCAAAAACGAACAACAGGCGAAACCATCAAAATTTAAATAATAACAATCATAGGTTGGCTCGCTTTAATTATATATACATTGTTCGTTAAAAATCTGCTAAACAGAGTTGGAAGTAATGTCACGCTACAGCTATAGTGAGATGAGCTCCTCCTGCCTGCTTTCCTTATAAATGTCAGCCGTCAACACGTCTTTCTCCTTATCCGTTTTCTCTGAAAAAGACTTCCTCTTACATAAATGCATACATACACAAGCGTAACTAAACATTTGCTTGACTTTTTGATGCCCTCCACATTTGAAAGAAAAGGAGGAAGAGGAGGAGCCAATCCACTGCTTTCCCAGACTCATTATCAAGTCGTGTGTTAGTGAGTCAACTCGGAAATTTTTGGGGTTGCCCATATATTTTGCCAATTAAAAGCAGACTCAAAACTGTTGTTAAAAAAAAAAAAAAAAATGGTGTTTAAAAACTAGGATGGGCCGAGTGACTCGCAAGTCTGCTGGTCCAAGCTATTTGGTAACTCCCCCCAGTTGGTTAATTAACTGGGTTAAAATTGGCATTTACTGTTTTAGTCTTTAAAATTTATCTTAAAACAAGTTACTTGGCCGAGTTTCTCTTATAACTAGCAGAAAACTTGACTTTAATTCAATGATCAGATTCCTGATATCATCCTAGTTTTGGCACCTGATCAACTAGGAACTCAGCTGGGTAGAATAATTTGGCCCAGTCCAGCAGTTAACCAACGAGTTTTTGTGGGATCTCCAAGTAAAGTTGACCCAGCTAATCGCCAAAAAAAAAAAAAAGTTGACCCGGACTTCTGAGTCGACTTGAGTTTTTGGATTCTAAACCATTGGTTATTTTAAATTTTTTTGGTAAAGAAAAACACTGGTTAACGTAGTGCTTTTAAGACTTTCCATTAAAAAAAATTTCTTTTCTTTTCTCACGTTTCCTAGAAAATTGACTTACTATTTATTTCCTCCTTCCAACTTAAAAGACTTTTTTTTTTTTTTTCCAATGATAGAATCTTAGAAAATTTTAATAGAACTAGATTACAGCCAAAATAATACTTTTTCTACTTTTTTTAACAACTATAACAATTAACAAATCAATCCATTGCTTTCTTTTCCTTTTGGGTAATAAAATCAAACCATTTAATTTCTTATTAACTTGTTTCCCTTTCTTTATTACTTAATTTATAGACCAAAAAAATTAAACTAGTCCCAAATTAAAAAAGAAATTCTTTTACTAAATGAAAATCATTTAAAAATTAAACAGCTCAAGTTGTTTTTTACCATCTCAATGATACCACTCGAGTGACTGAAGGCTGGTTGGAAATAACAGTTTTTGCATTAACTTCTTTTTAGGGGATCCTAGACAAAGAGGGATATACTAAACTATACAAAAGAACATTCTTTAATATTTACAGTACTTTGTGGCCCTCTCAATGAGACCTCAAGTTCGGATAAGAACTGATTAGGATCCACCATAATTTTGCCCTGTTGAGTATAGAAACAGGCTCAATCATTTTCATTTTCATTTTCATTTTATTACAATGTTGCAGGTGACTTGTTTCTCCACTTCAAATCTCTATGCGTTTAATGAAGTAGGCAATTAGTTCCTCCGATTGCAATTCACAGACTTACTCCATAGAAAAGCAAAACAGAAGTCTGTCCCATAATTTCGACGTTTGGCTTTTGCCACATTCTCATCTTTTCACATGATACAATTGCAGAATTCATCTTTTCATACCTGAAAATTCTGCTTATTAATTGAAAATCAAAAACAAATTTTAGATGCTTGGCAAACCAGACTTTAAAAGGTTTGCATATTCTCGAATTTTCAAGTTTTCAAGTATTAGACCTTAAAATTTGCAATTAAGAAATCAATTTAGTCCTTTGACTCACCCTAGCGGTGGTTGACTGGGGATATATTGAATTTGTAGTTAAAACCTTGAGAATTGAAGGGTGAAGAGGTTAAAACTAACCTCTTGTTAGACGTGGTGGTGGTGTACATACTTTTGTCAAGGACAAGAAGGATTTTGGACAAATATGTTGCATTTTGTACTGTTCTTCCTATTTTTTTTCTTATGAAATATGTATAGGTGTCGCTGCTACTTGTGAGCTCATTGAGGTTGTTTGTACTCACTGGTCTCTAAATCTCTCTTGTAAGGGAGAGTCTAGCGACAGTCTTATGAGCTTGAGCTACCGACAGGTAACCAAAAAAATGTGGTAAAACTCATTCTTCAAAATACCAAAACTATTCTACCTTCTCTTGCAAGGGAGAGTCTGGCGACGGAAAGCCATCTTACATGGTCTCAGATGTAAAATCTCATCCTTGAAAGATCTTTTACTTGATGTTGAGACTGTTTCATGTGGCCATCTGTTTTCATAATTAATATATGGGAGCAAATGTCCTGTCCAGGGTACCAGGGGACGTCATATGAAATAAAATGGGTGGGAAATTTGAAATTTCATCAAACCCCTGTCCATTTTATTCCATGTGAACTCCCGTGGGGTCCAGGATGCACCAAATCCTGGACAGAACATTTATTTTGTTAATATATATGTTTTTACTTAAAAAAAAAAAAAAAAACTTAGGATGTTGTTTGGCAAGTGTCAAAGGTTGAATCCTAACGAGTTTAGTTTCTTGGTCAGCGGTGATCGGTATTTGACATTGGATTTGCCTTTCCCTAATCTTGGCACTTGAGTTGGATTTGTGCTACCGAATCTTGCACTAATTTGATCAAAACTGTTCCTACACTGTGACTTCATCAACAAATGGAGAAGAGTAAGAATGTTAATTGGATTGGGCTGGTTTGAAGCCCGACATGTCCAGCCCAAAAAATTGATGGGCTGGGCCAAACAAACTTCAGATTGGGCTGAGTTCAGGCCATAAGTTTTATTTGGGCCGAGTTCGGGTAGACTCGCTTTCAATCCAAACTCAGCCCGAAATAGATATAAAATATAAGTTGGCATGGTTCACTCCAAAATTGTTATAGCTTAGCCCAATAAATATAAAACATTTTTGGGTCCATTATCAATCCTAATTTAATTAATTAGACATATTTTCAATGTATTTCGGATCACTATGAACCCATTATCAGCCCAAATTAAAATAGGTGATTTAAGTTTGAGCGGCCCAAACTTGACCCAAAACCCATGATTTTAAAACGGGCCGAATTTGAGAGCTGACTACCCCGGGTCAAATTCAGGCTCAAGCTAAGTTCGGGCCCATATAATTAAGTTTGGGTTGGCATTGGCCCAACCAAGCCTAGCACGATTGAGAGCCCTAGTTATGAGTAAATAAGAGTTGTTATAGCTAGCAAATCAATACAGGATTTATTCAAATTAGTTTTAAGTCTCTTGGATTTTGTTTTTCCCTGCATAGGCTTGCATCCCTTACCAAACACATCTTAAAAAGTCAAACAAGTTAGGGCTATCAATCGGGCCGGGTTGGGCTAGGCATGGGTCAACCCAAGCCCAGCCTGAAGTATAAAACCCCAGTCTGAGTCCAGTTCGAACCCAAACTCAGCCCAAGCCCCTTTACCCAAGCCCAGCCCATTGTAATTATTCGGGCTTTGGGTCAAATTCGGGCAACCCAAAATAGAGTGACCACATGTACTTAGTAGGCACACACCTCAATCACTCAGCTAAAGCAATGTTTGTTGATAATAATTTTAAATTTATTTATTTTATTCTAACAACCAAACCCTTGTAGAGCTTTAAGCCTTTACACAAATGCAAAAAATTATTTTTTCGGGCTTCAGACTGAGATTTGGGCTGGTTTCATATTTAATTTACTTTGGGCTAGGTTGGACTGAACTGGATTGAGCTTCGGGCTGATTTAACTTGGACCTGAGCCCATCCCAAAAATTAGTTCGGGCCTAACATTTGGGCTTGAACCTGGCCCTGTCCAAGACTCAACCAGCCCAGCTCGCCCAATTTTTGGGCCGGTCAAGTCGGGCTTCGGGCCAATGGGCAGCCCTAGAACGAGTGGATCTCCCAGGCTTATCTATTTTCCCCGATAGTCTATCAACGCCAACGTCTGTAACGCGAATTTGAATCTCATCCAATCAAAAACTAAGAAGCTCAGAGAGAGATAGCGAGAGGGGGGTCTCTTCAAGTCTTCATAGCCATGGGAGCTTTGAAGATTGCAGACTTTCCTCACGGTAGCCATGGCGGAAAACCTCTCATCCCACTAGCCACTTCAAGCGTAGCTTCCGGACCAAGCTTTCTAAAACCACCAAAATTCAACCTTGCCCTTGCAACTGGTAACTTTGTGCAACTTTACTCATAATTTTTCTTTCGTTCAAACCCTAATTGGAAACTGGTAGTTACTTTTTAGCAATTAATGAGCTTCATGTATCCAGTCTCAGCTTACTTAATGGCAAATGAATTTAAGAGAATTAATTACTTCTATTAAAACGACCGCAAGGACGACAAACCATGGCTCTTTTTGTTTTGTTTGACAGGGATGAATTTTGTATTTTTCCACCTCATCTGTGTTGTTTTAGATTCTTGATCATGTGGTTTGTTGTTAAATTTACATTCCGGTTAAGTTTTGACCATGGGTTTTTAATTTCTATTTGAAATGAGTTACTCTCAAAGTAGTTAATTCTATAAAACGCTTGTTAAGACCCAGAATTTAATTCCATCAAATGTTTGATGATTGTACCCACTGAATAAAAAAGTTAAATTTATCAATTGAACTTATTCACTGACCAAATCATAAGAAACTGGGTTGCTTATTTGGGAAGAATAACAAACAATGAGAAAAAGTAACCTTAGGTTTGAAAATCTATGATTTTGGGCTTCTAGGTTTTAATCAGGACTCAGTTTGGATAGTCAGCATTGGGGTTTTATGGTTTTGTCATTCTCCAATCCATTGTTTTGGATGGCCCAACAATGCAATGAACTTAACCTGTGTAGATTGCCTGATTTGATCATAGAATTCTCAACTTTGTGGAGCATATGAGTGCTCTCGTTACTACAGCCATTGGAACACTAATGATACAGTTCAGCGTTTTGCTGAAGATGGGTTGTGCAGATGCTTTAGTACTGAGGAATCATCTTTTATTTTCCTTGTTGTAACACATTATTGTTGTTGTTGTTATTCAACCAATTGTGCTCATATATCATGTAAGTAGCTAAAGTGTTAAGTCATGGTTATAGGCTGCAGAGCATACATGGGCTTTAAAGTAAGAACACTTGCTCAAGTTTCTCCAAGTAACGTGCTTTATGGACATTCCAATATGAAGGGATCAAGGGAAATACGGTGCACATCAGGTTTGTTTCATTACTTTTTTTATCATTTGATTTGAGAGGTTCTCAAATTGTTATTCCTGTTTCCGTCTTCAAAAGACAACACTTTAACTTCGTCATCTTTCAGCCTCAATAAATCCTGGGACCAAGGAAATGATGGAAGACATTCCCAAGGATGTCCCAGTAAGTGGGGATTCCATACGCCGCCGGTTTCTTGATTTCTATGCTTCCCGGGGTCACAAGATCCTTCCAAGTGCTTCACTTGTGCCTAATGATCCCACAGTTTTACTTACAATTGCAGGAATGCTTCAATTCAAACCTATATTTCTTGGAAAGGTATGCTATATTCTCTTGCTGAGATCTTTTGTCAAAAGTGATGTGAGATATGATTCTGATTATCTCTACGAGGGAAAAAAATAGACTAAATAAGAATCTAAGAAACATCAAATATCGCAAATTTTTAAGCTGATCACAGATAGTGACTTTATACTGTTACCGACTCCTATTATCTGTGCTGTATTTTGGTATGACAAGTTATTGAATGTCGATGAACCCTATGGCCCATGACCCACTGCATGATCCTATACCATTCGATATTCCCAAATGGAAATTGGAAGAATTTACGAACCCGGATTTACTTTGTGGCAATCTAAAAGATATGAAACCTGATCTCCCTGGCAAATCCCCAAGCCCTTGTTTATGATGGTCCAAAACCAAATATATGGATTAATCTTACAAATGGATCATAATTTACACAAGTGGAATTTATCCAAAAAAAATAATAATAATTTACACAAGTGGAGCTTGAAGTTCCAAAGCTTACTTTTGTTAGTAGGCACTGCTCATAATGGGTTTTAGCTGGCTATTATATAAGCATACATTTTTTTTTTTTTGATAAATAACACAAATTTTATTAAAGTAGAAAAAGATACAATGAGCATGATGAGAGAACAATACAAGAGGTACAATGAGCAGAATTAAGTTACGGGGAACTAGATGAGGAGACATCATTCTAAAATTTAAGCTTTGCATCCATCCTCATTTAGCAAGAGCATCCACTGATCTGTTTTGTTCTCTAGGAACATGAGAGAATGAGGCTAGCATTTCAAGAGATAGGTCTCTTGTTTCTATAATGATCTGTGACAATTCCCTTGGTCCCCATTTCTTTCGTTGTCCCCAACTTATCACAGTTGAAGAGGCACCTTCAATGATGCTCTCATATGACCCTATATTCTCTGTTGAGGTCTCCTTAACCTATTCAGTTAAGTTCACAAATAGGAAGTTCTTAATTCCAAAGTTCCAAAGCATGAGTAAATTGTCTAAATGGGGCTCACAGCAAATTAAGTACTTAAATAATATGTAAATTTGTGTATATTTGGGAGTTGATTTTCCAGTTCAGGTCTTTATGCTCTACTGCCTCAACAATATGTTTGTATATCATCAATTCTATGCTCTACCTTTATGTTTGCATTGAGTTGGAACTGCAACTCTTTAATTATTTCCCTTTGCATGCGTTGATTGGAATTTGGGATATTATGCATATCACTTTCAGTTTATCTCTGTCATGTTACTTTAATGCTTGTCCCATAGATGGTAAAATTTATCACTCGCATCATAAATAGCGAATATTTTGCACATGTTTCTTTCCCTTTCCTTACATTTTACATTTTAAACAGCATGTTTTTCTAGATCAACAATATTGGTTATATCCCATGCAGGAACCCAGACAAGTAGCTCGTGCTACAACTTCCCAAAGGTGCATACGCACAAATGACGTGGAGAATGTGGGACAAACAGCTCGACATCATACCTTTTTTGAGATGCTTGGAAACTTCAGTTTTGGAGATTACTTCAAGAGGGAAGCAATCAATTGGGCATGGGAGCTTACAACCAAGGAGTATGCATAAAACTTTTATTGCTAATGGCCATGAGCTCTACATTGGTAAATTGGTGCTATTTAATTGAATCATGACGACATTTATCTATACACTGAAACATGCTATAAATAATGATTGCACATTTGCATGTGATGAGTAATGTAGCACTTATTGTGCTTTTGACAGTCGTTCATATAGAGACCTAGACTAAGGTTTGTGCTTCCTCTTATCTGTCAGCTACAAACTTAACAAGGTATTATTGTTGTCAAAAACTGATGCGAGGAGTCTGACACAGTGACTTCAGAAAGCCAAACGCAGACATATCTGTACAGCTTATTTCATATGCCAGGAGATATGTTTCTACTAATTTAGTCCATTATGTGTACAATAGATAAAAATGTATTTCGAATAAGTTGATGTAAGTGTAAAATGGTGTATAACTAATAGTTGAAAACAAAAGAAAAGTGGTAATTTAAGTTTCGTCCAAATAGAAGTGCAGCATGTAACTGCCATATGAGTATGACAGTGTCCAACATGGCCAACTTTGAAGGAAGAGAGTGTCTTTGTTACTTACATTAGTCATCTGGCATGTGTTATCAATGAGCTCTAGTAAGGGGCTTGATTGAGCATAATGCATTACCGTATTAACTAGTAATGTCAACAAATTTTATGTGGTTTACTTATCTACTGGAGTAATTGTTTTTCTATCCAAACCCTTATCTTCTCTATTGTTTTTTATGTCAGTAACTACTAATACTTTTAATTGCTATTACACTCTTTGTAAATTCATTTATCTGTGTAGTTTATGTTATTATTGTGGTTATTTAGTTCTCTAATCATAATCTTTTATAAGATTCTACAAGCATTTATCACATGTTTGTAATGAAAATATTACCCTTCGGAAGTTCTTACTTGTTCACACTCATGTATTTTGCAACAGTCAGCAAGGGAAGCCTTATTGACTTCTCAATGTATTGCTTATGCTTAGTGAGAAAGAAGGTTCACTTCTATATAGCCCATTACCCATGTTCAAATTGCTACTTCTGTAACCATGTCCCGTAACCTGAGTTATGGAGTTCAAGCGAGTCTGATCACTACCCATACTTCGCATCTGTACCCATTAGTTTTTTTTTTCTTTCTTGATGAACCCATTAGTTGGTAATGTTGATTAGACTGGGGATAATATGTATGAGGTCAAATTGCATAGTCCAATTTAAGTGTTTTAGTTAGGACAGCCATGTACTTGTGTATGCTTGGAAAATTCGTGTCAGCACAATATGATGTTGATAGTGGTACTGATTACTGCAAGAAATACTTGAATATTAATTTAATTTTATATTTCTGTTGTATTATTTATTTTTGGTACCCCTAATCATTTTTATTTAACAAATATATTGTTTGTTTGGTAACATTAAATCTAGCATGTCTGAAAAAACAAACTTACATGATTAGCAGCTTGGTTTCAATGTGGCATACAGGGTAGCAGATTCAGTAATCTGAATCTTGGATTTCAGTTAAAGTCAACTGTCAACCCTCCCTGAATTAATGATTATACGAGTGTCTGGTATTTTAGTTTTAAGGCTAAAAAGGGGGTGCAAATCTTTATTACTGTAAATTTCAGTTAGTATGGTCGTCTGGCATCTAGTTTATGAAAATGCAAAGGCGTCTAGCCTCAACTTGAGATCTCTCTCCTGAGCATTGATTAGTTGGAACTTCTACTTGCTAGGAATCTGTAAAATCGAGTGATTGATTAATTTTTCTACTTGATTTAAATATTTATAACAGGTCAGTGATAAATTTATTTTATACTTGAATTAGATATTTATACTGGGCAGTGCAAGCGGCCCATAGTAGATGCCTTCCTAGAACTAAGAACTGGTACAAGTGTTCAACCAACTTGTTAAAGATCTATTCCTGCTATGTTAATCTAGATGGTGAGCATTAAAACATGATCTTTTACTAGCGGGAAATGATTTTTGGAAGATATATTTCTGATCCGATTTGTGTATTTAATAAGTATACTTCCTCAAAGAATTTGATGGGGAAATTGAATTATGTAATTATTCCTTACTTGTGGAGGACACAAAGAAAAACAATAGTTCCTTTCTCTAGATATGCCTACCTATATGATGGCATGCAGTTGTCTTCTTGGCCTAATGAACAATTGCTCAGTTAAAATTCCATGCAGATTCATTTCTTTCTTTGTGATCCTGAACTGCTAAACATGATGATAAGCCAATAGTGTTAATCTGGACTATTTGGATAAGTATAAATATATAGATGAATGGGTAGATAGATAAGTATGTATCATTTTCATTTGGGTTGTTGTTAAAGACATTGTTTTGTTCTTGCTGAGGTGCTGTATATTGTTGTTTGAGAGAGTTAGAACCAAGTGCCTTGTCCAAAAATTTTGGCTTTTTTGTAGTCCCAACTCCCAATTTGTGTTTGCTGCTTGTTACGGTGGTTATAGTCATGTACTTAATTATTCATTGTTCTGTGTTTACAAACAGGTTTGGGTTGCCACCTGAGAGATTGTGGGTAAGTGTTTTTGAAGATGATGATGAAGCTTTCTTGATATGGCATGATGAGGTAAGCTAGAGTCAAAGTCATCACATGTTATGTATTTTGCTAGATCTATATTTGCTCTTGTTATTTCACTTTAATGGGTTGGTGCATTTTTATTATATATATATATATATATATATACATGGAAACAGCCTCTCCAGAAATGGGGGGTAAGGCTGCGTACATCTTTCCCTCCCTAAGCCCTGTGTTAGCGGGAGCCTTGTGCACTGGATCACAGCACTTGTACACAAACCAAGGATCGCCCGATCCAGTAAAAAATCGGGCGATCTGATGTGGAACTAAATGCCAAATAGTATAAAACAACCTCCAAGAATCAAATAACTATCCAAAGATGAAATCTGGAAAATTCAGACCTAAGGGCAAATTCGTAATTTTTATAAAGTTGAAAATTACTAAACTACCCCTGACATGTGTCAGAAAATTCCCAAATCTCCTACGCAGGTGTTTTTTTTAAAGTCCTTTAACATAGAATATCAAAAACTCTAAAATTTATATCCCAAAACCCAAAATCGTGAAATCTGGGTGTAGGGCACCATAGCAAAACGTCGGACAGTGCTGCACATACTATTCACGACTATCTGATGGTTGAAGATTTCAAGCCAATAAATTTACCTAAGCAAATACATGTCTAAATCTCTTGAAAGCAATAAATCTGATGGTTGGAAGCAATCTCACAGCTTCAAAAAAATTTCATGAAGTATGGTCTAGGAAGTGTTGCCGCTAGATGTGTCTTGGACCTAATCCTATTTGATAGGATGGGACAGAAATCTAGAAGCTCCTCTCTTATTTGGATCGTCCAGGGGTTAGAAAGACCTCTGCCAAATTTCTTAAAGAAAGGATGAGAGATGAAAGAGATAATTGGATTTTCGTCAAACATTGTCTCTCATTTTGCAGAAAAAGTAGCAAAAAAATTTCTAAAGAATAACAAAATTTAAAGAGGAAGAAGAAGAATGAGAAGTTAAGTAAGATTAGAAAAGGATTGTTAGGAATTGATGAAGAAGAGATGAGAGAGAAGAAGGAATCACCCATTCGTGGGAGCTAATGCACAGTTTCTATTTCACGTCTAAACCAATTACCCCTTTCATTTACAATCTTATGCTTATATAAATAAGCACATTAACCTAATTAAAATAAAATACCTAACTTACCCCTGCTTATTGTCTTACACGATTTGGCTTTTAAAACCCCAAAATAAAATTAAAAAAAAATTACCAAAATATCTTTTAAAATCCCTACCAAACTTATCACTAAACCTATGGCTTCAAAAGAGTTTTATAACATGTTTGAAATTCAAAATTAGTAAACTTGAACACTTACTACCATGGACATCTGCCTCTGGCTTTCCTCCCTTGATAAGTCCTATGCATGGGCTTCCAAATGGGATAAGATTTCTTAAGAAACTCTAATGCTACTGCATCACTTCTCGTGACACTGACATTCTAGCTGATTGTTTTTGTTTTCACCTCCAAGTTGAAGGCTCTGTGAGGTATTTTATTTTCTATTATTTCTACCTCATGGTGCCTCATAAAACATTTAGTGAGATTGGAATGAATTGATGTTAATTTTCAAATTTTGCTCAAAGGGGTTCATTTTCTTTCTCTTGATATATTTTGCGCCACTTTTCTTTCCCCACATTATTTGCGGCTATGTATGATGTGCTGCATAAATATTAATTGGTCCTCTGACTTCACCTCTGGTTTTCAGACATGGTTCTTTCAGAAATTAACCACAGTTGCTTCCACTAGCATTTAAACCACTCAATACTAAAAGAAATTGGTTTTAGCAGTTGAAACTTGTCTTCTTTGGAAACAATACCATGACGAGTCAAGTTTGGCTCGGGGTGAGAATGGTATAACCAGGAGGGAGTCAATCTTTGTAAATTGTATTGTGTGATTCAGTATCAGTAGCAATAATTCATCCTGGATTTGATGAAGTCAAGAGATTAGTAGTGCAATATGACTAGTTTGTGATTATCTTGGAATCACTTGGCTAAGGAGTGTAAATCTGTAAATACACATGATGATTATGAGACAGTTTGTTGTATGAAAATAGTATCGTTAGATCCTTTTCATTCAAATCATGCTAGGAAGATGCTCTGTACCTTATTTTACAGCTTGTAAGACAAGGGTATTGAACTGATCTCGTAATAGGAGGCACTGATTTTGCATTAGAGCAAAACTGATGCTTCACTATCTGGATGTTTTGATTTGATCTTCATTTATGCTCTAGTATAACAAATGACTTATCAGATCTTGTATTGCTTTTAGGGGCATTTGGTTCGGATTCAGGGCAATAATAGAAAACATTCCCAGAATCAGAAATTAGTTCGGATGTAGCTGTATCTGAAAAAAGTTTTTCTGTTGGACTCAACCAAGCTCTACATCAAAGCAATTTTTGTTAGAATGAGTTTGTAAACATAGAAAGGGGTCTTGAATCGTTTCCGATGCTCACCCGATTCCAATTCTGGTTGTGTAAAATTGTTTCTGAAAAGCCGAACCAATCGGATGTTTGTCTGCCCAGAATTGATTCTGGCAATAATCGTTGCCCAGAATCTGAACCTATATATTTTACCTTCTAGAGGAATTTAGCTGGTAAAATTCTGTGTTAGCTGTTACCCGCATGTTAGTATCACTTATCCACTCGAACCACCATACTCCCATTGGGAGGAGATTCTGTCTGTTCGGACTCTTTTGTAGAAATGAAAATTTTAATACTTTCTAAAGCTTCAAAATCAAACTTTTTTCACCCTTGTTCTTATCTGACCCTGATATATATGAATCCTACCTTGGCCACCCTTGGGTTTCAGATTTATTGATGTACAAGTCTTTATGCTGTTTAATATGGAACGTTAACAAGAGTTTAAATCTTGGCATGTTTACAGAGGTTCACAGACTTTTTTTTTTTTTTTTTTTCTTCTCACAGACAATCATTTATATCTTGGTGGGAAAGGATCTATTACACCCAAAACAGTATGTTACTCTGTGTCCCCACACCACAGGCTGACACATGATGGTTTTTTGAATTTGGTGCCCCTTAAGTAAGGAGCAAATGTTCATTTGAACACTTTTTTTTTTATATAATTATTTTAACCCCATAAACCCTATTTTTATCCCCAAGTATTGACCCCCTTAGGTCAGCCCGGGATCAGGGGCCAACACATCAGCACCAAAAAGTGAAGCATTCCCCCAAAAGTGTAAATCACTTTATCGGTGCTGATGTGCCAGCCCCTAATGTCAGTCTGACCTTAGGAGTCGCACCAAATCCGAGACACATTTTTATAGGTATCTATTTTTTCATTTGAAAACTATTTTTACAGTTTTAACCCTATACACCTCACATTTTGTGTGTGGGGAAACAAGGGGACATGCTGCTTTGGCTGTAGCAGATCCTTTCCCTATCTTGGAGGTTAATGTCTCACCAAACATGCCATAACAGTGATAGTGTGAACCCATTAATTATGCTGAAAGTTGTTTTGGAGCAAATGACTTCTGACTTGGGAATGAGGCCCCACCACCTTCCTGTGAGCCCATCATAAATGGGTAAAGGTCGTATGCCGTATCTGCCATGCAAAATCTTGGGTGGTTGACTGAAATATGGTCAATTGTGTAGACTTGGGGATGGAGGAGGGAGGGTTGGTGGTATAATCTACTGATTTGGACCTAAAGTTAGGATGGAAATGTTAGATAAGCTGAGAGGGTTGAAACTCTTGGGAGCAAAATCATCCAACAACAATGAAAACAGATTATTTATATGAAATAGATTGAAAATTTTAAAATGCAACAATAAGTTTGTGATAGTTAACAATTACATTATTTTGAAGATTTGGTCAAAATATCAGTGATAGCATCGGATTTCTGTTTATTTGGGATCGATTCCTTAGTGCTTAGTGTTATCTGCGGATATATTTCAGGATTCATAATGTGGATTATCTTTCAGTTGTAAGCATCTCACGATTGCAGTATCGTCTCCGACTCAGATAAGAAATGCATTAAAGAACAAAAAAACAAAGGAGATTGGTTTAAGTCTTGGTTTTATTGAAAAAGCTTTTCTTAGCTCAGGCTTTACTAGGCTATAAGAGATTCAATCGTCTTGGGTTGGGACATGAATTTCCTTCCACAATCAATCTCTTCCCTACTTATCATACTCTAGTCATTGCATAGATCCTTCTTTGAATCCAACTGCTGTGTTTTTCTGATCAAATGACTTTCACACAAGAACTTTTTTCTCGGTGCACCTTCATGATTTGCTCAGTCCGCCTGTTCAGGGTAATTTGGGGTATACATATATATCGATCCTTTATCTCATATCTCATATAAACTCTTCACTTCAGAACTGTTCTTTTCCTGTCCATGGCAGCACCCAGAGGTACTACTATAACTATGCTGCAGTGGTGGAAGTTCAAACCCACCCACATAGGAGAAGATATCATTGCCAGGTCATATGGTATCTTAGGGTGTCTTTGGTAAGCAATCTCAGAATGCAATCCAGATGTAAATTGCAATCCAAAATCTCATTTAGGATGTTTGGCATGCAATTTCACATGCAATCTGTGAGTTGAGATTGTATATCGGTGCAATTTCAACTTACATAAAAAGTGCATTCCAAGATTGCAGCGCAATTTCAGCTTGCACAATCCCTCAAAAAGGCACTAAATATCGTTTCATCACATGTTGAAAAGCAAGGTTATTTTGGTCTTTTAACGATATAAACATAAACTTTGGTTTGTTAAGGTTTTTCATATTGTCCACTTACACTGTTTTCCTATGTGCAAGGCATGGAAAGAGATCTCAGGTAATTTTTTTCTTTGCAACTTTTCTCATCAATCTCTCCAAAAGAAGAGAGAGAGAGAGAGAGAGAGAGAGAGAGAGAGAGAGAGAGAGAGAGTGTGTGTTTTATGTCAGTTAGAAGCTCA
>JAOXJP010000015.1:758986-779972 GCA_025762735.1 Platanus orientalis | reverse complement strand
GATTTGTTAACTACAATTAGAAATGAAGTCATCTTAGGTTTTTCTATAAAATGAAATGACTAATGTTATCAAGCACATATCGGTCCAAATCTGAATGAGATTACAAACTATCCTATTGCTACAAAAGCCTTGGGAAACTCAAATGAAATGATTACATTACAGGTGGCTGCCAAATGCAGCCTAAATAAATAAATAAAAATGAACAGCATTGATCATGTTGAAAAGCCAAAGTACTGATGATGCACCTAAAAGGTCCCATAAAAATATATGTCCAGATATGACAATTTCCCAAGAAAGACAAAACCTAGAAACTTGTTAGCATTTAATGAATTCATTGCAACAGCCAACAATTATGAAAATAATCAACATCAAAATCAGAGGAAAGGTAACAATGGCTCAAAATTTTGATTTTGATGGATATTTTGCTCTGGTGGGATATGAAAATTCCAGGGAAATTTCGCAAGAATGTTTCAAAATAACAGATCTATGAAAATTAAGGAATTATTGAAATAAAACATGAAAAAGTTCAATGAAACATAAGAAAATGCTGTAGTAATCACAATTGCACACTTAGGACTCAAACTAAAAATTCATCTATATACAACAAGATAGAGAAGAATACATTAATGCCCTCCTACTATCCTGCTTGGCCAACTCATCTGCAAAAGAGTTATCAGATCTAAGCATCCAATGAAACAAGATGCACACCAGAGATGCCAAAAAATTGGATCTCTTCAATGAGATGATATAACAAAGACTCCACAAGCCTGCAGAATCAGACCTAAGCCAACTAATAAACCACAGCAAAGTCTCCCTCAACAAAAACAATTCTCCAATCCATGGGAAAACACGAGATGAAGTCCAAACAAAATCACCATCTCTAATAGAATTTCCCACACCTATGATACACGAAAAACCTGTAACACCAAACCACTGCTATTCTGATGACATCTCCAATCCCTGATGGGCCTGATACCCCGGAGTGCAACTGTCCAGATTGAGCTTTAAGGTGTTCTGACCAAGGCCTCAAATTAAGCATATAAGGTGAGGAGATGAGAGAGCAATCAACTGCCAATCATGCACAACACTATGAATGGCAATGCTTCTAAACCGGTACACAGACAGCCAAATGCACAAATTTGATAATAATAGTTAACCAAATTATTCTGAACTGATTGCCACTTGTCTCTACAAACATATTGTTCACTGCTCCAGGATGCTCCACAAACCCCCTACACAGGTAAAAATCTACAAGAACTTTCCTCTTTTGCCAAAGGAGACTTGGAAGTTGGAACGAATTCCAAAACAAACAGTTGACAAAGAGACTCAGGAAATGGTGCTAGACATGCATGATGAAGTGGCAATGGATGAAAAGATGATCTATTAATTCTTCATATGCCAAGCATAGGCAGCAGATGTGAGGAGGAAGATAACCAATTTTTTCTCCTCTTTTGAACCATGTCACTCGCTTGTGCTACCTCCCAACTGCAATTTACATGAGCAAATATTGGTTCAGAATAAATTAAAAGAGAAGACACAACTAGGCTCTAAGGTCAACTCTTTATCATCCCGACATAAGATTTAAAACAACCTCCTGAAGGTAAGTCTAATAGAAACGAGGCAAGCCCAATCTCATGCATAGCTGTCAACTATCAGATTTTTATCCGTATTTGATTCGTATTCGATATGCTAATATTCTATTCAAATGCATCTATATCCGATTCGATTATTCAACTAAATATCCGTATCCATTGGAATTAATATATAATTAATATTTATATTATAATTGTAAGACATAACATGTAAAATACAACATATGAATACAATAACCTTAACCTTAACCCATTTCTCATCTCCCATTCCCAAATTGAATGAAAGAAAGCTACTAGTAGCCAGTTCTCTCGTTGATCTATATCAATCATCTTCTATCTTTATAATTCCTAGGTCCCTATTGTTTTCGTAAATATCCGTAAAATATTCGAATCCAATCCAATATTCGATTAAATAAACAAATACAAATATGGATATGCCTATATCCGATTCGTATCCTACCGTTGACAACCCTAATCTCATGCTCTCTAAGGTCTTAATGCAATCGTAAGTTCCATGCCTGAACCTGAAGGCTCTATAAAGACACTCAAAAATATTGATGAGTTTCAAAACTCATTCTCTCATGCTGGTTTATAAATTGAAATCCTCTTCTTTTTTTTCTCATGTTCCAAGACAGAAGAATGATGTGGCTGATAAGTTAGCCAAGTGGGGTACAGGATTATCTTCAATTTTAAAAGCGAATATCCCTGATGTATGTCAGTGATTTCAGTCATGTTCTACAATTTTTTTTTTTTTATTTCATCGATAAGATGAAAATTTATTAAAGAAAAAAAGAAAGGGATACGGCTCCAAAGAAGAAATACAACACAAGAAGTACCACCCAAAAAGAAACAAAAACTACGACAAGAAAACTAGCTTGTCCCAATCAAGGACCCAGTCCACATACTTTACATCTTTAAAGAGATGCAATGGGAAATCCATGTTCTATAACAAGTATTTCATGTATTATGTTTTGCTTCTTTCTTGATAAAATTAGTCACTATTCATAAATAAATAAATAAAAGACATTCTATAATAGATTCCCTTTGTGGCGGAACAACAAGAAAAAGGAAAGGAAATTTGAAGTCAAGTGGACTAACACCCCACCAAAGATCTTCCCAAAATTAAATTTAATCTCCTTCTACACCTTGTATCTATGAAAGGTGAGAAACAACGGAAAACCATACTAGTACTCTTCCAGGGACAAGAAAAAAAAAAGCTACCATACTAATTGTGTAAAAAATCAGTAGAATCATGTGGGGTCTTTTTAGTTTCTTTTTGTATTAGATGGCAATCACCAACCAGGTAATTCCTTCCCTATGTAAGCCTTTGGCTCTTTTCTTCCATATTTTTAATAAATTATCTCTTTACCTTTCAAAAAAAATTGTGTAAAAAATTAGTAGTGTTAAGCCTTCGGGCAATGCTGGCTTTAGGGGATGCCTTATCCCCATTTTTAATAAAATTTTGGTTACCCAAAAAAGTAAGGGATACTCTACTCACATTGGAAAAATCTCAACCATTGGGATACATTTGAAAACATGGTTTCAAAAAACAGCTGATTCCAAGTCGGATCGGCCGATCCAACTTGGAATTGGCCCGAGCCGATCTGACTTTTGGGCTTAAATCGGCCAAATCAATGAGTTGGCTGATTCCAGGTCTAGATCAGCTAACTCTAGAGTCGAACCGGCCAATCCGACTTGAGTTGGCCAATCCGGCCCGACCAAATTGAGAGTTGGCTAACTCTCGTGTTTTAAGACGAAAAGTCATCTCGTGACGTGTTTGTATTTTGCTTCACAACTTCTTTTTTTCTTTGTTCTCTTCCATTCTTGTTTGAAATTGATTTAAGAGACTTGTATTCACCAAGATTTACTAATTTTAGGGTTCTTCAAGAAAACGATTTAAGGTACGATTATTTTAATTTAATGGGTTTTTTTTTCCTTTAATGTTAGAAAATGATAGATTTGCATCATTAGATACTAAATCTACTAATTTCATTGAGAAAAACAAGGTTTAATTCATATTTTAACCAAAGAATCACCACTTTATTTAAAAACCCTTTTTTTTCGAAAAATTAAAATATATATATAATTAATATATGATATAGAACACCTTAGATCTGTGGGTTTAGGATCAAAACCCACTAATATAAGGTGGAGTTTGAAATTATTAGAAAAAAAAAATTTATTATTCCAAAAAAATTTTAAATTAATATTTTGGGTAAAATAATTAGGGTTTTTTATTGGTTATGTTATTATATGTTATATAGATTTATTTTAAAACAAATTTAGTCATATGTAATCATTTTTTATGAATTTTTTTATTATTTTGAAAAATAAAAATAATATTTTGGGTAAAATAATTAGGGTTTTTTATTGGTTATGTTCTTATATGTTATATAGATTTATTTTGAAACATTACCTACTAATATATCATTATTTAGTCATATTGTTATCATTTTGCACTAACAATTAAGTATTTACACATGGTAACGGCTTTGCACTTAACTTTTTTATTAATTGCGATTTTGTTTATTTACAAATAGCTTCAGGTTCAGGTAAAGGATCTCTGCGAGGTGCGGGTGAGAGAGAGAAAGATATTGGCTAGTTGCATAGTGTTCTAATGACAGAAGACAAAAAAAAAATGTAAAATGTAACTATTGTGAGCAGATCTTGAATGGGATAGTAAAAAGGTTGAAGCAATATCCAGCATTAAAGATTAGAAATGTGAAATGTTATACACAAGTGCCAAAAGAGGTCATGTTACTTATGCAACAACACCTACAAAAATGTGTAAAGCTGATAGGAATTGAGGCTAGGCAAAAAACTTTGATAGAAAAGGGTAAGATGATAGTGAGGAAGAAGCATTTGCTACAATAAATGATCCAAATTTGGATGGCTTTTGGGAGGGGGGAACAAATGATGGCATACAGAGAATTTAAGAACTACAGGAATGGATAAAGAGAGACGCAAATATTCAGTTTTTGGTCCTCCTACTAACATAAGAGAGAATGGTTCACAGTACAAGCCTGAGGTGGATCAAGTTCACGGCCGAATTTGAGGTGAGGTGGTAGTGTTAGAGATCCCATTGATATTGAGAGAGATAAAGCACGATGGTAGTTTCAAAGGAGTCCTGAATGGTATGGCATGGACCCAATAACCTTTAGAAATGAAGTAAACAAAAAAAAAAATTAAAGGATATGTTTAGTCTAAAAAAGTTTGAAAAAGTGGGTTTGGTGATATGTAGATGGATATTACATTTTGCAATACCATTTAATGCGTTGAAGAGTCCCTCCTATCAAACCATGTTTGACACTATAGCTGACGCAAGAGCTAGGATAAAAGGTCTTAACCCTTATCAGATGAGCAGTCACTTCCTGGATTAGCAAATGTTAAAGCTAAAAGATTATATACAAGAGTTGAAGAAAAATTGGAAAAATTGGGTGTACCATCATGTGTGATGGTTGGACAACAAAGATAATGAGACCCTTGATTAATTTCATGATTTATTCAAATTGTTATATGATCTTCCATAAGTTAGTTAATATGACAAATCGTAGGAAAACAAAAGAATATATCTTTTCACTTATGGATCAGGTTGTTGACAAAGTAGGGGAAGAGAATGTTGTCCAACTTGTCACAAACAATAAACCTACTTTCAAAGCTGTAGGAGAAATGTTAATGAAGAAAAGAAAACATTTATACTGAACCCCATGTGTAGCACATTGTATTGATTTGATCTTCGAAGATTTTGGAAAAAAAAAAAAACAATCAAAGAAACAATAGAAAAAGCAAGAAGAATCACATCTACCATTTACATCAACACAACAGCTGTCAATTTATTGCGAGAAGCAACAAGTGGCCGTGATCTCCTCTGCCCTGAGATCACTAGATTTTCCACTGAGCATCTGGCCATAGAGAGATTCATTAGGCATAGAGCTTCCATCCTAAAGAAGAAAAAAATTGAGGAGGTTTGCAATATTTTGCTCACTAATAGGTTTAGATAGTCGCAGATACGGTTTTTAGGGTGATAAGAGCCTCTAGTAAGAGGACTGAAAGGGGTAAACCAAGATGAGAAGCCAATTATGCCATATATATATATAACATTCTTTTGTATAAATTTTTTTACAGTAATTCAATATTATGCACAGCATTTTTTCTAAAGTTTGAATACCAATACACGAACAATGAAGCAATTGATGATGAAGTATGGTTAAAATTGGAAAGGCAATCATGCACCTAGAACCTAACATAAAGAGGCAAAACAAGGCCATGCAAGAGGTAAGTCAATTGCTTTATTGAAATTCTAAATCATCGACTTTGATTTGCTCATTTATGAAACTTATCCATACAATTATTGATGTCAAATCTAAATGATTTTCTAGATTCATATTTTCACAAGTGTAGCCACGGATTCAACTTAGATCTCTACCGAAGTACTCAAACGACGTGTCTTCCAGGTATAGATCAATAGTTTAGTTTGGATATTATCCATTGTATTAATATAAAATATGAGGCATATGGTTCTTACCAAATTTCTTTTAATATTTCATTTACAGCAGACTGATGGGATATATATAGGTACAGTACCCCTAATTTGAGTTGAATTGCGATAAAAATCCTCAATTAGACAGCTTCATTGTCGGGTTGCAAGCGAAATTGGAATATATTTTCTCTTATTCACACCCAACCCAGAAATCGATTGAAGATGAAGAATTTGTATTAGCATGTCTTTGACCATTACAATATGAGATTAAATATTCATAATATGTATAAGAAAAATGGAAATGGAGACTACTACAATCCTATTGATTTAAGCCATATATTTAAAGACAATAATACATTGGATCCTTGGGTTCGTGAGATGGAGTCACCAGTTCTTAATAGAGATGATAATTGAAATGGCTAAAACAAGGATTACAAGAAGAAGAGAGACCAAAAGTGTTAAGAGATGATGATACTGATGACATTTATAGAGAGATGCATGTCATGTTCTACGCTTTACCCTCATGTGGGGATGATGAATGCAACCGCCGAATGATACTGGTGGTGATGGTGATCAGGTGATTTTAATGATGATGGTGGTGGTAGAGGTTTTGGACCTTCTGGTGGTGCTAGGGTTTATGTTGACAGTGTAGGCAGATTTTCTACACCATGTGGTTTTCCTGAGTTTGATGATCAATATATTTCCACTTAGGATACACACCATGGTTCCCGTCCCAGTGCTGTACGTCCCACACCACAATCTAAGAGGGTAAATAGCCAAATATACGCCAACAGCATGGGTACACAGAGGGAGTTCATATAATCAATTTCCATTAAAGGGATTTAGAGAATCACAGGGTTTTTCTTCAGCCGGTGTACAGTCATTTGGCTCATATCCGCCTTGGCTTTAGGTGCATGTGCCTCCTCAATTTTATGACTCATTTTATGTACCTTATCAGCCTCCGCTACCGCAAATGTCTACACATCCCCCATAGTCTTCTCACTCAGACTCAGATCAACCGAGACAAAAACGAGTTCCAACACAGTCAAGTCATTCATGAGACTCAGACTCATACCCAATTCCACCGATTCAGTTTCCTATACGTCCCACTCAATCATATGACTTTGAGTCGTATTCATATCCACCCCCATATCCTATTCTGATACACGTAGAGCCCACCAGTCTCACTCAGTATCAATCATTTAAACGCACTCAAGAAGACACAATCGGAGAGATTGTGAATTACTTTTTCCCTCAAGGGGGACAGCCATGGTGAATCAGTGTGACCTCTTCAATTATAAACTCCCTCTTCTCCATGTTTATTGTTTTGACTTTGAGTCACTTATTATATATTTATATGCATTAGAAGTTTAGAAAAGAACTAATAGCGGTGCACTGTTGTTACTTGTTAGCATGTTATAGTATATGTAAGTATTAGTGATTTGATAAAATGGCATTGACAAACTAACAATATGACTTGAAATTTGACAATTTCACATATTCCAATTTTCTATTATTCTTATGTGTTTTTGATACATTACATATACAAGAAACAAGCTTAAAAGACCGATTTTTTTCATTCTTTTTCTTCTAGGACTAAACCATGGATACAAACCATACTTGGTGCAAACAATAAATGCCACAAGTTGGAGGGTTACTACTTAGAAAACATAAAAAGCTTCCCTTAAAAATTCATCCAAACAACGATCCCCATACTCTTAAGGCCAAAAGACGGACTTTTTTTAGAAAAATAATAAGGAATTTATTCAAGAGAAAGAAAAAAAAACCAACCAAGCAGCCCTAAGCAGAGAATTCACCAAAATGATGAAAGAAATAAGAAAGAAAAAACAGACAAAAGCAACAACAAGCAAGAAAACAAATGAAAGCAAGAAAAAGACCAAGAGAAGAAAAAGATCCAAAGGACCAAATACAAAGGGGCTGTGATGTGAACAACATTAGTAGGCTTATGTATGTGCCCCCACATAAGAGGGGCCAGATTAAAATTAAATATTATGTAGGACTAATTAATCATTTAGGAGTTGGGATTCATATGTAATAAGGACAATAGTGGCAAGGTTTTGTTGGGGTTTCTTTTTTTAAATAGTAATCACATCAATTACCTTTAGCCCAAGTTTTCTAAGGTCAAAACTTCCCCTTTTGGCTTGATTTTGGGGTCATTAGAGAGGTTATTCAGTTACCTTCTTAACGAGACTAAGATTGCACAAATCCAATGTGATTTGGGAAAGTTATGACCAAATTACTAAAGGGTATCAATAAATGACAAGAATAGTGTTTTTAAAAGTTAGGTGGGTCAATAAATCAAAGTGTGGGGCCCTTTAAAGAGCTACTTGACAGCCTACCTAGGGGGAATTTTTAATAGTTCTAAATTTTAGGAAAGTTTTTAGAAAGTTTTATGTTTTAGAAAACTTGGCTAGCAAGTTTAGAATTTATAGAAGTTTCTAATTTTAAGAACTTCCTAATTGTTTAAGGTCGTAAACCTATTTAGAGGCACCCCCTTCCCCATAATTTTTCAGTGAAGATTATCAAACAAATTAAAATTTGAGTTTTGGGTGTTCCCAAAGGGGACCATGGGCCCTACTCTCCTCTAGGGTGACGCCAATAGGCTCCCCTCTCTATCTCCCTAATTCATGGGTTGATACCCTCACGGATCCCCCTTTCTCTTGTCATCTCCTTCTCTTCTCCTTCTTCTCCCATCATCTCCTTCTTCTCTCCTTCTCTTCTCCTTCTTCTCTTAATCTCCGTTGATGTGTTGCAACCATCAACATCACCATCAAGATGTGAAGCTCAAAAAATTTTGCACACTAAAGATTATGATTAAAGCCTCATATTTCTAATTGTGGTGAAGTTGTTGAATCATACTCAGGTATTACTAGTACAGATCATCATTATTTATTACTTATCCTAAGGTTTATTAAGCTCATGTAAATCAATTAAACCTTTTATGTTCAAATTTTGTTTTATGATTCTACTTGGGGTCTTATTCTTGATTTAATCTGAATTTTTCTGGGTACATATATTTGGAAAATCGCACCACTCTAGACAATCTTTCCTATCTTTGTTTTAGGGTTTTGATCCCCTTAGGATCCCCTACAAAAGCCCCAAGTTTCCCTGTTGATTCCCTTCTTCCCTCTTCCTTAATTTCAAAAGATTCCTTGTTGCCATTGTTAACCTCCATTACAGAATCTTTGAGTTTTCTGAAATTTCATGATTTGACAAATCAAAGTTGTCCAAATCCATTGAAATTTTAACCCTAGACCCTATTAATATTGTACTACTGATTTGGAAAGTTTCATAATTTCTAATGCGTCAAAGAGGTATTTTGATAATTTCATATTCTGTCCAAAAATAGAGAAATACACTTTTGGGTCTTTCTCTCTCTTTTCTTTCCTTTTTCTATTCTAATTCTCCTATTTCTTTTATGATATCCTATTCTTTGTTTTTATCAGCTTTCGTGGCTATTTGTGGGTTCTAACATCCTAATCTTGAGTTTTACTTGTGCACTTTAACTTTGACAAATTATTTCAGATTCTTGGGAATATCCCTACATCAGGCTACCAACAAACCCAACCACCATGGCCAGGAATACCACATAGGACTAAATCCTCCCCTCCCAAAAGTTAACCCAATCTTCTTCATTAAAGTCCGAGGAAACAAGTATCCAATCCCCAATGAGCTCATGAATCCCAAGACAAGAACGGCCACCCGAGGCCCCTATGCCATCGAAGATGCGGCGATTCCTCTCCTTCCACACAGTCCAACATATAGCCCTAAGAAAGTAACACCAAATGACATAAGCAATGCCACCCAAACTAGAGTCGCCCCAGCCAAAGAAAAGTTCACTAATCGACCTAGGGAAGACCCAAGCAACATTAAGACAAGGAAAAAGATCCAAATATCCCTTACCCTCGGACAATGGAGGAAAGGGTGATCCACCAACTCCTCGTTCCTAGTGCAAAGAATGCATCTATTGACCAAATTCCACCTTTTGCATTTCAAGTGATTAAGAGTAAAAAATTTATCCCTACCTTTTTACTTATCATCTACGTAAAAACAGTCAATAAAATGATTAGTTTGAATGAAACTTGAGCCCTTAGTTTGTGTCAATGATTGAAGGAATGAAAGGGATTCAAATTCCATGTCTTAAATTTTGATCTTTCCCATTTCCCCGCTACTCGTATTCCATTTAATTCATTTTTTTTCGTTGCATCAATTACACTTGATTGTATTCAATCGACATAATACATATAACAGTCCCGACAAAAAAAATTCACCTTGGAGGGAATTCTCGGATTCCAAATGATCCTAAACCGTTGGCTCTACGACTCATCACAAATCAACCCATCATAAAACGATTTAGTGGAAAAGTGGACATTTGAATGAGGCCTCCAAATCTACATTCCTCCAACCAACCTAATAGACCAAACCACTCCTCACACTTCCATTCATTAAGACTACTTCAAAGAGTGGACCCCCCCCCCCCGCTCTCCTTAAAGTTATCCACCACATGACTGTGGATGTTAAAAGCAATCAAAAAAATATTGGGAAAATTCCACTTAAGCAGTGAAGAACCACACCAAGGATCCTCCCAACAACCAAAAGTCTCCCCTAAACCCACTGCAAACCCAGAACATTTCCTAAATTGGTCCTTATTTTTACTAATGGATTTCCACAACCCAACACCATGCAAAACATTAATCCCAAACCGACTGACCGAGTTTAACACCATATTATGCCACAATCACTTTCCTCCATAAACTCTCTCGTACCTCACCAAACCTCCAAATCCACTTCCCTAGCAAAGCCTGATTAAGCATTTTAATCTTTCTAATACCAAGGCCCCCATTGGACTTAGGGTGAAACCGACTTCCAATCAACCAAATGTAATCTGCGACGCTCATCTGAGTCATTCCAAAGGAAACTCCTAAACCGAGCCTTAATCTTGTTAGCCATCGACACAGGTATCTTGAGAATCGAAAGGTAATAGTTAAGGATACTAGCAAGAGCACTCTTAATCAAAGTGAGTAAACCCTCTTTAGAAAGGAGAAGGGCCTTCCAAGAATCTAACATTTTGGAAATATGGTCCAGCACCAGATTCCAAAGTTCCAAACAGCTTAGATTTAAATTGAGCCCCCAACAAAAGGCCAAGATAGGATGAATGCCACGAAACCAAATTACACCCCAAAATAGCTGCCAACAAGTTAATATCCCCCACCACACCCACCTGAAAAATCTCACTTCTTGTCATATTAATCTTGAGACCTGACACTAACTCAAAACACCTTAGAATGCATCTCAAATACTACACTTGCCTAGTATCAGCATCACAAAAAATCATAGAATCATAAGCATATTGCAAGTATGAAATTGAGACATCACCATTCCCAACCGCAAAGCCCGACAAGAACCCATCCTCAGCGTTTCCATCATCCTACTAAGCCCCTCAGTAACAATAATAAAGAGATAGGGAGAAAGCAGGTCACCTTGCCTCAAACCTCTTGAACCTCTAAAAAAACCTTCCAAAATACCATTGAAGAGGACAAAGAAGGTAGTTGAGCTAACACAAGCATTCATCCTTTCCTTCATTTTTCTACAAAACCCAATCTTCCCAACATATAGTTTAGGAACATCCAATCCACATGATCATATGTTTTTTCCAAATCTAATTTGACCATAACCCCATTCCTACCTGATTAGATCCTATCATCAACACATTCATTAGCAAAGAAAACCCCATCCAAAATCTGCCTTCCCACAACAAATGCACCTTGGGTATTTGAGATGATACCATTCATGACCACTTTGAGCCTCGTCGAAAGCACTTTAGATAAGATTTTGTAAACACTACCATGTAGATTTATAGGCTGAAGGTCTTTAAGCTTCTTAGCCTCTTTCGTCTTACAAATCAGGACCAGAAAGGTATTATTGACATGGCCATAAAAGTCACCATTGCAATAATATCCCTTGAAGACTTTAATCAAATCCCCTTTGATAATACCCCAACACTTTTGAAAAAAGGATATAGAAAACCTATCTGGCCCGGGAGCCTTATCCCGCCCCCCTCCATCTCCTTGAAAACCCCAAGGACCTCATCCTCCAAAAAAGGCTTTTCCAAAAGGAAGGCTTCAATCAATTACAGTAAACTCTTAGGGTAGTTCATCGCTTTATAATTGTTTTTGTATTATAAACTTATTATCTGCTATTCGCTTCATTTTTGTGTTTATTCATGTTAATGTGATTTTCTTTTTACTTCCTACTCATTTAAAAGTTTCCTAATGGTTTTAAAATTCACCCTACCAATTATTTATCCCCTTTCTACTTCTAGTAAGGATATTCTCTAATTGCCATTCCAAGAATAAATAAATAAATAAAGTTTCCTAATGGTGTTAAAACTGTTTCTAATTCACTATTTACTGTTCTAAAAATTCATTTTATAATGGTTTCTAAACCTTTTCTTTTTCACTTCCCTAATCGCTTCTCAAAAGTCTCACATTTTATAATGTTTTCTCAAATATTTCTCTTTTGCAGTTTTCCCTCCTTGATCATTTCTCTTATGCTTTCTTGAACACTTCTCATTCACTTCCATTATTGCTTGCTAACAGTTTCACCCTCGTTTCCTGTTAATTTTTTTTAGACTTTCTTGTTTCCCAAGTGTTTATCGCAAAGGGGATGACCTCCCCCCTTTGTTTTTCTTTCATTTTTTTTCTTTTGAGTCCGCATGTTCTCTCCACATTCTCTTCCTATTCTCTCTCCCAACCTACAATTAATTCTCCATTTTAATCCCCTAAAATCTGTCCAATAACCCTACGATTCTTTCTCTCCTTATCTCCTTCTCTATCCGCCTCCCCACTATCTCTCTACCCACTCTCCAACTTCTTTTTGTAACCCTAAACACCCACCCACTCCGATTATTCACATCCTTATCCCACTTCTCATGCCAATCTACATATAAGCTCCCCCATATCTCTATACCCCTCTCAAAAGTTATATTTTGGTAACACCTCTCTCTAACACCCAACCTCAACACGTATTACTCTCTAAAAAAAAGTTGAAATTCTCTCTCTACTAAAATGCACCCCTATCTTTTATATTTCCTATTTCAGGTTTAAATAACATTATTGATAAAATTCAATTCTATTTATTGTTTTATGCCTTCCATCATGTACGAGTTCTGGAGGTAAGAAGCCAGTTGAAACTGGGAAGCTGAAGAAAACAAAAGGTCATGTTAATGAGCATTGTGACAGTATCTCTTCCAAGAAAGCTGAATGCGATGAACAATCTGTGAATGGGGATGAAGTTGTGTCCAGTGAACTTAAAATTTATGATACTGAGAGAATTCAATCTTGAAAATAATAATTATAATATTTTTTTCACTATCTATTTTTTGTCTCTTCTAAGTTCATAGCAAGAGTTTAAAATAGACTTTAATATTAGGCGAGAAGGGGTGGTATTCGCGTTGTCTCTTTTAAGTTCATATTGTGATCACAATTCAACTAAGTCACTAAGTGAACTTAGCTGACTCACTAAATCAAGAGTACGTAAGATTTCTTTCTTGTGCATTTCTTTTTTACTTCTTTATTTCTGTTACAGGTACATGTACAATTCAGCGTCTGTATTTTGTGTTTTGATTGATCTTAGCCCGGGTGTTGTTTTCTTAGAATTAGTGTTGGCCTTGGTTGCATTCGTTAGAAAATATATTTTAGCATATTATTAATATGGTGTTGCACTACTGCAGTCTCTACTTCTTTGTGCTTAGATTGAAATTATGATTATTTGTCATAATTTTTATAATTGTTTCTATATATTTTTTACTAGTTTCCAAATAAAATTTAAGGGATATTGTTTATTAATAGAATTTGTTAATTTACTTTGAATATAAAATCTCCACAAATTCAATGTATGGTAATTAGATTTTGAAGGATCTTTTAAACTATTTAGTAATTTTTTTCAACTTTTCGCAAGTAAATTTTAGGGGTGCTGTCTATTAATAGGATTTGTTAACTTATTTTCTTCCATTTTCAACAATTAAATTTTACAAAAGCCATTCAAGGAGTGCCTTGGATGCTCTCTTCTTTTCTTTTCTTTTTGGAATTTTTATTTTAATAAATAAAAACTTCTACTCTATCTTCCCTAGAATCTCTCCCCCTTCACTTCTAAAATGATCATTTTTCTTAATTTCTTTTTCTTTCTCTTTTCAATCTCTTCTCTCTTCAACTCTTTTTTCTCCCCCTATTTTCACTCTCCCACGTTTCTCTCCCCTCTCTTTATTTTTCTCCCACAAATCACTGCCCCGAGCAAGCACGGGTTCATCTGCTAGTTATTATCTTTAGTGAAAGAATACTTTCTAAAGAAGCTAAATACCTAAGTAATGGTCAAGTAAAGAAATTTAACAATACAACATTTCCGGTAAGTCAACCTGGAGAATCAATCACTTTTATCGTTTCTATATAATCACTTCACATTTCTATGCAACTACTTTAGTTTCCAATGTCATCTGCAGTTGGAAACCCACTTCCACATGCTCTCATACACATCACTTAGCTTGGATATGGGTTTGGGCTAGGGCCTGGTGCTGAGAATTGGCTAAGATGTGGGCCCATCTAGAAGCCAATACGTATGCCCAATACAACCATGGTTTCGAAACTCGGCCGATTCCGAGTCTGACCAGCTGATCCAACTCGGAATCAGCTAGGACCGGTCCGATTCCAAGGGTCAAGTCCGGGTTTGTTTTGACTCGGCTGATCCAACTAGGAAATCGGCTGATCCGGGTGTGGATCAGCTTGTAATGGCCTATCCAACTCGGGAATTGGCTTGGAATTTATAAACTTCTTTGATTTTTTTCAAATTTTGAATTTCAACACATTTTTAAGGGTTTTTTTTTTTTTTTTTTGCACCGGATCGGCCGATTCAACTCGGAATCAGCCCGGATCAGCCGATTCGACTCGGGAATCAGTCAAGACCGATTCCGACTCCGATTCCGAGTTTTTAAACCATGAATACAATTGTAACTATTTGTACCTATTTTCTTCCAAACAATACCAAACAAATCTGCAAGGATTTGAATCCTCGGATTATGGGGCCACCAGAAAGGGTTTTGGAGGAAGAGATTAGAATTGGTTTGAGGTTGACAGGCTAAAGCGAAAAGACTTCAATAACAGTTAGATATTGAATTTCTCCTGCACAAAAGAAGAAAACTTAAAATTGCAAGAAACTAATAGATTATCCAGTATTTACAACAGAATTTCTCCACAAGAAAAAATCAGAACATTATTAAAAAAAAAAAAAAAAACCCTATACTTCTCAATTACATTGATTTGACCCAAATTCCTAAACAAACCATAATTACAACAAAATGATCTAAAAGGATCCTAGTAAAAATAAAAACTCAAAATATAAATCTCTTTACAAAATGATACCCAGTCAATAATTTGGCCAACACTCTCCAAATCAACTTAGGTTAAATGTAACTCAATAACCTTTAAAATGACACCAAAAATCATGTCAAATGAATTAGATTTGACTCCCAAGAATTAGACCTGACAAAAAGAAAAAGACAGAAATAAGACTTGTACTTCCCTAAAACTAATAACTTATCAACTTGGAATTACATTAAGTAATTTCCTAGTTGACCACATTCTATTTCTACTAAATAAGTTGAATTACAAAAGTAAACCAAATCAAATCCTAAGCTAATTACTAATCTATTCTCTTTAGAAAACCATGTAAGAGGTCCACAAGAAAAGAAGACTACAGGCTATCCAGCAATGGGCGTACAAAACATCCAATAGCCAGCCAAAGAAGCCCAACATTAGGCCCACGTGCAAATCCAATTAGACAATAACGAGGCCATTTTACACTCTTTAAGAGGACTATGGATTATCCATGTGGATTCGCTCCTACATCACTGTATATTAGGTTTCGATGCCTACACTCATCCATCTCAGCATCCTCATCCTTTCTAGTCATCCTTTCAGGGCTTCTCGCTGTTTATTACTCTTCACCATTTGTCCTTTCTTACATAATCTTTTAGTTAAATTTCTCTTGGTAAAACAACTCCACTATGTATTATTCTATAAAAAAATAATTAAAACTCTCTTAAGATAACATAAAAGCAAAGATTTCAATTGGTCAACAAAAAATAAGCCCTCATTTTTGTGTTCCAAGCAAGTTTCTTATTTCTGCCTTTAATCTTCCCCCTTCCCTCTCTACCTCAACCTTCAATCTCCCTCACAACCAAGCCCTTATTTTCTAGCTCCAAATTGTTTTATTGTCAATTTTAATCTCCCTCACCCACCCCTGAACCCCCCCCAAATACCAATTACCAAGACCAAAACAACATTCAATACATCAGGCCTGACATTCAATCATACCAATTAGAACTTAAACTTTATAGTTAATATACGAACAAAAGTAAAAGGTAAAAAAAAGGAAATTTTAATAAATAATATTTTACAAAGAATAAATTCTAAAATTCATATACTCGTATATCAATGGAGTACTTGTTAACATACCTGAATAGCAGCCCGATTAATAATCAGGTCTAAACATATGAATCTGAACCCAACTTTTCTTTTCTTTTTTGGTGTGTGTGTGTGTGTGAGTGTAATTCCAAACGTTGAATCCATTCCCTACTAATTGGGTCAGGTACATCATGTAAGTGGGTAATCATTGACACATGGATTACTTATCTAGTTAATGGGGCCACATAACCATACAATAGAATTCAGAATTCAAATGAAGCCAAGGAATACCTATCAAAATAATGTTGGCTTTTCAATAGGTGCCACCTGAAATTGTTTAGCCCGTGAATTAGCACAACTTATTATTTATACCCTTTAGAAGAGCTGGAAATGTAAATGTGCAGAGATTAAAGAACCAGGTTTATAATGGATTTATCTAGAAAGATACACCTAATATCTACTGATAAACCAAAGCAATGTGAACCTCCAAGATCTTTGAAAGTCTCTAGCTTTGTGCAGCTGAAAATGAGACAGTTCATGTGTTTGATAATAAAGGATGTCCCCTGAGGAAAAAATAAATAATGTACTACAAGCCCATCACTCAGTTCACAGTGTAAGCTGGAAATGCAGATGAACCAGGTAAGGAAGACAAAGAACGGTATCGCAAAATCTACATTCTTAGTCCCAGAGGTAGCTGATTATATCAGAATCTTACATTAAGCCATGCGCATTACACAAGTAAATTTAGAAATTAGAACATCAATTTTTGGGAATCTACACTTTCATTTGATATATTTTCAAGAAAAGCGAACAAAACACACTAAGAGCCAGATCCTCGTTCTAGAGTCATAAGTCTTTACACCAGTCTACAAAAATCATCAAAATCAAATAGAGGAGTCAAGTCTTTACCCCAGTCTACTAAAATCATCAAAATCAAATAGAGAGGTAATACAGAAACAAAAGACACAACAATCAAAATCATAGATGAAATAACTGAAAAGGAATATGAAACAGAGAAGCATTAGAAACAAGAAATAAACGGGTTAAATAGAATGTACTTGTTCTTTAGCTTTCTTCAGCCACTTGAGGGCACTCTCCAGTGCGGAGTATGCTGCAAAATCTGTCAGACTCTTACTCTCTACCGCGTAATCAAACACCCCATAAGCCTCGGCAATTCTATCATCCCTACACAGTGCCCTCACAAATGTAGAATAAGAAGCTGCTTCAAGCTTCATCCCACCAGTTTTCATGAATCCATACAATTCCAACCCTCTGTCCAACAGCCGCGATTTACCCAGTCCATAGAGCAATGTATTATATGTGCAAGAGTTGGGCTTACACCCCTTCCCTTCCATCTCCTCCAATAACTCCAGAGCTCCAATAGCATCCCCTTTTCGACACATCCCATTCATTAGCGACGTATAAGTAACAGCATCAGGAAAATGCCCCATTTCTGCCATAATACCCAAAAATTTACTCGCTTCCTTCACCCTCCCAGCCTTAGACAACCCATAAATCAATGTATTAAACGTCACAAGATCAGGTTCCACCCCATCCTCCTTCATCTTCTTATAAACCCCAATCACCTCGCTTCCACGGTCCAATATACAGTAACCCTTCATAATTGTGTTATAAAGAAAACAATCCGGCTTAAACCCAGCCTCCCCGAGCACTCCAAGCAACCTGGTGGCCTCGCGGAGGTTCTTACTTTTACAAACAGAATCAATCAAGATTGTGTAAGTGACAAGATCAGGCTTTAAGTTAACCGAATTCTGCAATTCCTCGATGAAATTGTAAACAGTACTTAAAACTCTAGTCTTGCAGAGATGCCTAATGAGAAAATTGTAGGTGAATGAATCAGGTGGGGAGAATTTTTGGGACAGTTCCTTAACCAATTCGACGGCGTACTCTTCGCGACCGATGGAGCAGAGAGCTCGGACGGCGAGATCGACCGAGACCTTGTCGGGAGGGAAGCCATTGTGGACCATTAGATCGAGGGCTTTACGAACCCAGGAAAGGTCGGGATCGGAGGGGGCCTTGCAGAATTGGGTGAGCAGGATGTGGTAGGTTGAGCGATCGGGAGAAAAGGAAGGGTGGTTCTGGGTCATGTAATGGAGGAAAGAGAGGGAGTCTTGTGGGTTGGAGATCTGGGAGAAGGACTGGAGGAGAGAGTTGTGGAAACGAATATCGAGTTTGGAAGGGGAGGTGGAGATGATGGAGTTGAAGGTGTTTTTGGCGTCGGAGAGAGAAGAGGATTTGAAAATGATGGAATTAGGGTTTTGAGAGGACGATGATGGAGATGAAGGATGGGGTTTACCTTGTTTTTTCTTGGTGGGTTTTTTTGAGGAAGGAACATGGCGAGGCTGATAAGGAGTCGGAGATGAGGATTGTTGGGGAAGAGCAGTAGGAGGGTTTTTGAGGAGAGTGGTTAGAGGAAGTTTGGATGGTCTGAGTGAGGGCGGGATCTTCCCCATCTTTCTGACTTCCTTCAGATTTCTATTGTTCTGCGGCTTCTTCCGCCTCTCACATTACAGGGTTGAAGTTAGGGTTTAAGGCACTGCTCCAACAAATTTTGGCTTCAACTTGCTGAACTACAAACGGACCGGATTCGGATTTCGGATCGGATATGATATGAGCAATCTGAGTTCCTTCACTCACCCGAATCGTCTTTCTATTTCCTTCACCAATCCCTCCTTAAAATATCCTTCACAGGGTCCATAATCTCAACCCATATGATTTCTTGCTTACAATTCCGCTTGCGAAGGGTTGTTCTCTTCAACGATCCAAAAGAACCCAAACCCTACATTTTTAGGGATCTAAAATTTTGAGACGACTGCTTCTGAATCCACATAGATGTTTGCTTCTGTCCTTGAAGGGGTGTGAACGAAGAAAATCTGATCAATCCGTGGGGTGGCGGCGGGGACGCTACCAAGTAGGGGAAGAAATACTAAGAGTCTAACTATGAAGAATTTTTACCTGAAATTGTACGGTCATCTGATGTGCACGAGAGAAACGGAGGGAATTGGGAAATGGGAACGGAGGGAGCGAAGCCACGATAGGTCCTATAAGGACTGGAGAGGGCAAAGAGAAAAAAAACGTGTGGAACATTTTTGGGTTTAAAAAAATTAAAAACACACTCAATTTTTTAAGGAATTATCAGCTGCAGCAAGCATGAACAAAGCAGGGTATTTTGTCTTTAACAGTAGTTGTTTTGTCTTTTAACCTAGGGGTCTTTTGATATCTTTTTGTTCATGTTACAAAAAGCTACAGCAAAAGTTGTTATAGCTGATTATTTGACTTTTAAAAGTTACCATGGCTAAGGTTGTGTTCGGATGCACTGTGCGAAAGCTGTTACGGTTACGGTTGTGGTGCGATTATGGTATGGTTGCAGTTGCGATTGAGGTCGCAGTTGCTGTGTGAAAGCTGTAAAATGAACTACAATGTTTGGTTTGTTACTTTTAAAATAGTTGTAGAATAGCAAAAGTAGTTTTGAGTTGTTTGGATAACATTGGACAGTTGGTGTTGGAAAACAGTTTTTTGCATAATTTTTTTTTACTATATTACAATTTTAAGTAAAATAATAAGCCTCTTATTATATGTAACAAAAATGCCTAAGCTCCTTAAATATGAAATATGAATTTATATTTAACAGATCCCTATAACTCAATCTAAATAAGCATCAGAAACTCTGTAACTCAATCAAGATAAGCATAAGACCAAACCAATCAATGTAAGCACTCTATAGGGCGATGTTTCTAAGATCTAGACCAGCATCGACCATGTTCAAGCTGATTTGTACCAATCTTCCCAACCCAAGCCTAGCTCTATAGGGCCTGTTTCTAGCTCAAGCTTCAGCTTGGCCCACGTTGGATCACCCCTTGCTCATAAGATTATGCTCTCATCCCACAGCAGGTCAGGTGCAGCACTACTGAGCTGTTCGAACTCAAGCCTCCACCATTAGTGATACTTACACACCAGCAGTTGATGTCCTGGATCCATTGGTTCAATAAGTGAAAGGGTTTAAAGTAATTGTAACTTAATTAATAGCAAAACAATGAAAGGCATGACAGGGCATGGCACTTGGTACTCAAAAGGGGAACTAGGGTGCCGTCAATCCGAACGGTGGTCGCAATATTCTTACATGGATCTCTGAAGATTGTGCGTTTGATCAAGAACCTACTAACTAGTAAGTAAATTATGGTGGCTATGATTGAGCAGCAGGCAGAGGCCTGAGGAATGATTGGGTTGAATAAGTTTTTCCATCTGCTTTGGTTCCAAAGTCAACAACATTGTAGTCGCCACAAGCAGATAAATAAAGTAAGAGAACAACCTTCAAGGACTTCTCCATTTTTAATGTGTGTGTGTGTGTGAAAGAGAGAGAGAACTTGGTTTTCTCAAATTTCTAGTTGGTTTATCAAGAAAGGAAGGAAAGCAAT
>JAOXJP010000015.1:735189-754118 GCA_025762735.1 Platanus orientalis | reverse complement strand
GGGGCGCTCGAGAATTCTCGGTCTATCAAACCTGCAAACCAAAAAATATATATATATATATATATATATATATATACAGAGAGAGAGAGAGAGAGAGAGAGAGAGAGAGAGAGAGAGAGAAGAAGACCCAAAAACAGGCCTGAACAAGAAAGTGGGTTTCTAATTCCATGGTTAGAAATTGCATTAGGAATTTTTTTACATACAACATGATCCTACAAAAATGAAAAAATATGCATATAAAAAATAATAATAAATAAATAAATGTTCTTTTGATGATTATGCAACACAATAGTGGGAATTTGATCATGTTATATTTTACATTTAAAAAAAAAAATACAGGACCATTATTATATACATAAATTCATTATTTTCATTATCTATTTAAGGGAGGCCTATTAATATGTATACTTGATTAATTACTTTTAAAATGGGGGCTGCTAATATGCTTATAATTTATAAAGGTTGTAATTCATATATTATGGGACTGTTCATTTGTAATCAAATTATATCTAAATTATCTAGGTGTTGGTTTTTTCAATAAAGAATTATCTAGGTGTTGTTTGATGTACATGAAACCTTTGGAATACAAATTTGCACATATAGAGACTGTTTTTATACATTGAACTAGTGATATAAACACATTAAAATATCTAGGTTGTGTTTTGATGTACATGAAACCTTTAGAATAAAAGTTTGCACATATAAAAGCTGTTTTGACACATTGGACTAGCGAAATATACATTAAGTTTGCTTAGATGTTGTCTTTACATACATAGAAAAGTTAGCACACATTTATGAAGTTTTTGTGACCACGAGACTACTATTAAACATATACACATATGGATGCTACCCTTGTATCACTGGATTGTTGCATATATATGTGGTTGTGTAAGGGGGCTGACGAGTAGACAAACCTCCCAAGATATGGCAATGGTTTGATGAAAAAAAAAATGGAATTTGATTAAGTCCTTAACATAATGAGGAACAATTAGATGGGAAAATAAAAGCCAAATACTTAACGCACAGATGAGCTTAATATCCCAAGGAGAATTTAACATCTTTCATGTAAGAGGATGGAGTTCTCATACTTGTGTACGAAGGGTGCTCCTGTGCTAACGCACAGATGGTTATCTCGTGCATGAAGACACGGATGGTAATCCCGTACATGGAGACATGGATGGTTATCCTGTTCTTGACCAGCATAAATGATTTTCTCGTATTGGATACGAAAGGTGTACCCATGCTGGAGTCACTAATGAGATAGGTGGACACATTTTCCTCTAGATACCTTTATCATGTGACAGGTGGAACAACTCCTTGATTGACTAGATAATTTGACTACTTAATTGATTTATAATTTTTCTTTTGTTGATTTTGGAAATCTTGACCTATGTATTTTATTTACTGAATTTAGAATGATTTCTTTACATACGTATGAAATGTAGTGTGATGGATGTGTGCGTTTGTGATTTCTAGCTGTGGAATCTCCCCACTTACATAAGCTGTGAGTGACTCATGTTATTTAACTTTTTTTCATATATACTTCATTTGCTTAGCCGTTGCTTTTTAGCCCCATCGTTGGATAGTGACTAGTAGAAACAAGTAGCGGAAAACGAGAAAAGGGGGACAACACATTACTTTAGAAACTTTTTATCATTTAAGAGTCTAATAAATTGTATTTGGAAACTTAGAAACGTCTCTAGAACTTATTTGATGGTGTTTTTCTCTTTATTTAGATTTTTTTAATGGAAATGAAGAATAGATCAAGTTACTCTTAGCAGGGTAACGTCCTAAATCTGATTTACAGACTTGTCAAGCTCGGGACGTTACAATATCCACCGAAACCACGATATGTTTCCATATCCAGGTGGACCAAAACTTTAAACCTTGCTTTCTATCCCAACTGGTCAAAAATAACAATTATTAAATAAAATAAAAAATGAAAATAATATTATAAAAAAAAAAAAAACCTACTAATAAATCTATCCTTACAAAACTTGCTATAGGTCCCATGAATAAACTCAAAACTCGGTCTAAAACCAAAAGATCTCACTCCCTCATGTCTTTTTCTATTTCTTCTAGTTCTAGCAGTCATAGGCACAATGGCAAGTTCTTCCTCATTGCCCTGTTTCTTGCATAGTTTATGAGGTGTTTGGCAGTGCTTTATTTTACCCATGATATGGCATTATGGCTTGCCTCTTTTCTTTCATTACACCTCTTAAATGTTCCTGAATTTCATGAATAGTACTAAATTTTGGTTGCCTGGCATCACCTAGGTGCCACCTAGAAAATGCAATTATAAAGTTCAGCAAAGGTGAATTTCACACAATAAACTTGAAGGATAGAAAATATAAAAGGTGCGTTAGAAAATGGGATGACAGGGTCCCCAGCCCTAATACACAAAAGCAAACAGAGACCAGCAAAACAAAAGCCAAAACAAGCCCAACAAAGACAACAGAAAGATAAAAATATCACAATACAGCAGCAAGAGAAGCCCATTGTAAAGCATCTGCAAACATCCCAAACAGAAACCTTACATAGGAAACCAAAGTTAAGAACTTACATCGGGTCTTGTGTTCAGTGGTGCGAGTGTGGCAACAAGGTTTTTTGGATTTGGCCGCTCCCTCGGTTCATATTGCAAACATCGAGAAGCAAGCCCAACAACCTCGATTGCCTCCTCTGTTGAGAAGTTTCCCTCCAAGTGTGAATCCATTAAGAGAAGGATGTTTTTTCCTCGTATCATATCAAGAGCCTGCATACAATGCACAGAATAAATTGAAGTTTACATGTTTCAAACTAGACACCACTTGAACAAATGTTAACAATTTTTTTTTCTTTTTTGTCTTTTTGGATAAATATAACATTAAAATTCCAACCACATCTACAACAAGTATCATGTCATTGCCTATCTAATAACCAGTAAAGGTAATAGGAGGTAAAAATAACTAAATCCATGGAAGTAAATAAAGATTTGATCAACAGATTTCTTCTCCCTTTGATCAATCAGGAATTTGCTTCATGAATGTTCACCAACCCATACACTGACAAATATTTGCATAATTAGAATCAAACAAAAACCCTGTTATTACAACATACTACATAATCAAGTTTTTTTTTAGATGTAAATTTCTTACACATTGTATAGCTGACACAAAGTCTACAGCTAACTATACAAGATCTCTTTTACATTTTTTTATATGTATAATATTTTCATTATGGCAACAAATGAGGTTCGTTAAGGTACTTTGTATGTTGTTTTCTCATTATACTTTTTCAATAAATGATATCCCTTACCTTTCAAAAAAAAACCAATGAGGTTCCCAAAAACTGTACAACAGAAAATTGAGTCTCACAAACCCACCCCCAAACATTGAGTCAAAAGTGTAGAGAGTATAGCTGAATGTACAAGTACATAGTCCAAGGGCATTGCTGAAATTTTACTTTACATTTTAAGGGTACAATTGTAATTGTACATTCCAATTAATATAAATAGAGTATGTGAGGGAGAAAATAGAAATTCCCCACTCCATTTTTTTAGATGAATAACGATCAAGAACTTTACTAATAAGAAAGATGAGAATATACGAGCAACCTACACATCATACCCCCAAAGTACGACTGGAAATAGACATATTCACTTATCAATCAGACATATCCGGCATATAACTCCCCACACAAATTCCCTGCTGGGATACTCCCCATTTTGCAAGACTATCAGCCAGCGAGTTCTAGGACCTAGGCACTTGCAACAAATTGGCATTCAGATTACCAACAAGATCCATCACTCACATATGAAGTACTAAAACCTCCTGGACACACTGACCCTCCCTTTTCCCCAGGCAGATTACCGTGTTTGAATCCCCTTCAACAACACAATCTTTCAACCCTCCCTCCTTGATCATACATAGGCTCTCAAGAATACCTATTAACTCTGCATGATTAGAATCACCGACTCCTATCGGCCCACATTTAACTTGAAGGACATTGCCTTGAGAATTCCACATGACAACCAAAACCTGCAAGCCCTGGATTCCCAAAGGAGGCCCCATCAAAGTTCACCTTGATTTTTTCAGCTATAGGAGGAACCCAATCAGTCAAAAGAACAGGGTTCCTATATGTGTTCTGTGACATACATACAGCCCAGTCCTTCATGAATGTGTTTAGGTTACAATCCTTGAACTCCTCCTTTATCATTAGCCAGGCACCCACTTCACATAAAATGGAGTCACCTCCCATACCTCCCTCTTCTTATCCTCAAAGATTCTCTTATTTCTTTCCTTCCAAATGCCCCAAACTATACCATGAATTAAAGACCTAACAAAAATTTTCCTTCTCACCCCCTTCACACCCTAACCCCACTGATGAATGAAGTCTAAGCATGATTATGCCATCAGAAATTGGAATGATAGGATTGACAGAAAATATCTCCATACCTTATGGCAGAGGCACAATGCATAAACAAGTGGTTCACCGATTCACTAGCACTCCCACAAAGGCAACATACCAACAGAGATAAAGCCATGAAAGGTCGTCTACGGTGTAAAACATCCAAAGTGTTTTGTCTGCCAAGCGAGGCCACCCAATTAAAAGCCTTAACTCGAGGCGAGGCCACCGATTTCCAAATTTAGTGAGCAGGATATGTACAGGTACAAGATAACTGATAGCTCCCCCACATAAGATATGGAAAAAGGATTTTGCAGAGAATTTACCATCCAAAGGACTCCAAATTCAAGCGTCTTGAACTTCACTCAAGATGTACACCAAATGTAGGTCATTCAAGAGATTTCGAAAGATAGGAACTTCCCATTCATATAACTCTCAAATCAAATTTAGGTTCCAAGACACTCCAACCGAGTTTTGTGAAAGAGTATCAACTACTACGACATTCTTTTGGGAAGCAACATGAAACAAACGAAGATAGGAAAAATCTAAAGTGGATGAACCCCACCAAAGATCCTTCCAAAATCTAAATTTTCTACCATTTCCAAGAGAAAAACGAGTATGGGAATAGAAGAAAGAACCAACTTGGACAATATGTTTCCACAACAGAGATTGGGATGAAACAATGGCAGAATTGCAGTCCCACCCATTTACATCAGTGTCGTATTTACTTACAGTGATGGATTTCCATAAGTTGTCATTGTCAGTAAAGAATCTCCATAACCATTTCCCAAAAAGAGCTAAGTTCTTTTCCTTCAATGTTCCAATATCCAGTCCCTCTCATTACTTAGTCTTAACAACATCCTTCTGCATCCCTCCCTCCCATAGGAAGTCCCACTAGAATTTTTTCTATCTCTTTTGTCACTTTACTCGGCATTTTAAACAAGGACATATAATATACCAAGATATTTGCCATGGAAGCCTTAATCAGAGCTATTCTCCCTCCCATCAATATTTATGACTTCTTCCAATAAGCCAACTTCTTGAACACTTCATCCACCACTTCGTCCCAGAATGACACTACTTTGGGGTTTTCCCCTAAAGGCATTCCCAGATATTGAATAAGTCAACTACCCACTTTACACCCAATAACTTCGGCGAGCTTCAACAATCTAATCCCCACCATGTGAATACCAACCAATCACGACTTTGTCATATTTACTTTTAGAGATCACCTCAAAATTTGTTGGGTATTACTCCATATTCTTGACATTATTCAAATTAACCTTGAGAAAGAGAATTGTATCATCAACAAATTGGAGATGAGACACCCTCACTCTATCATCGCCCACAACAAACCCTTCTGCTAGACCCTCATTCTCCGCCCTCCACAGAATAACGCTCAACCTATCTATTGTAAGAGGAAAAGAGAAATGGGGATAGTGGGTCTCCCTGTCTTAGTCCCCTTGAGGATTTGAAAAATCCTTTCGAAGTCCCATTTAATAATATTGAGAAATATGGGGTTTTTACACACCTCACCATCCATTTAATCCATTTTTCCCCAAACAATTTGACTTTTCCATATCCAACTTACACACCACCCCTTCTTCTCTAGCTTTCCTTCTCACATCAGCACATTCATTGGCAATTAAGATGTTATCCATAATTTGCCTTCCTCTTATGAAGGCTCTCTGGGTGCTAGAAACAACCATATCCATCACCATCCATAATCTCATAGATAGTACATTGGACAAAATGTTGTACAAACTACTCACCAAACTTATGGGTTTATAGTCCCCCAACTCCCTAGCACTCTCTTTCTTGAGGATAATGACAAGAAATGTGGACAAGTGGACTTTATGGACTTGTTTAGGATACCCCAGTGCTTTAGCACTCTCCATTCCAAAAATTACATCTTTTACTTCTTCTTCCTCAAATGGCATTTCCAAACCTTCAACCACCTCCCTTGGCACCTGACACTCAAAAAGGTTGTCAATAAAAGGCCTGCTCATATGATTTTCCTCTTATAGAGTGGAATAGAAGTCTATTGCTTCATTAGCAATCTCCTCAAAATTATCCATCTTTTCCCCCTCACTCACCAAACTAAGCATCAAATTTTTCCTCTTCCTTCCATTTGCCACTTTATGGAAAGAAAAAAAAAATTGTATTTCCATCTCCTTCTTTAAACCATTTGCACTTTTATTTTTTATTCTAAAAAATCTAATCCGCTCTTAGCTCTCAGATAGCTCCCCCATTCTATCATCCATTTCTTTTATCCCACTATCTATATTCAGAAACTCAATCCAAATTATTTTTACTTACATCAAGTTTTCAAAATGTTGTTCTGTCCATAAGCTTTCTCTTGATGTACTAAAACTTTTTCATAAAACAAAAACCGCCCCACCACCCCACATCACACACTTTCCATCATGTATCCACTAAGCCTTTAAGGGATGGGTGAGTAGCCCACATATTTTCAAATCTAAAAGGGCTTGGGACCCTAGTTACTCACTAGAGTATTTAACAGCACTGTCCAATAATCAGAAACAACCTTTGGGAGTGTTTCATAGAGCCTGGGGCTGCTCACCGCATTCCAAACCGAAGGAAGAAATGATTCCATAGAGATGTCGCTAACTAGAAATGGAGAAATAGATGGCTTGAAGTCTCATCAACCGCACCACATCATGCAACACCTATTAAGGGAAATGAAGCCTCTCCACCTAAGGTTTTCTATAGTCAGAACTTGATCTCACCAAAGCTGCCACAAAAAGAATGCTATTTTCGAAGGAACAGAGCTCTTCCAAACATAATCGGCAGAAAAATGAAGAGCCGCCAGCTAAAACATTATATAGAGATCTAATTGAAATCTCATTCGACTCATCTAAGAGCCAAATCCTCTCATCCTCTTTGTCCCTATCTTCAAGGATGCAACTGTCAAGAATTTGATGAAGTCTTCCCATATCATCAATCTCCCAATCATTGAGATTCCTCCTTAGTTGGACATTCCACGAGCAAAGAGCCCTTATCCAAATCATGTGGTCTCTAACAGAAACATTTTGATTCTTTGCAAGACTAAAAGAGCCTGAAAATAAGCGATATAGGGGCTGCCTCGAACACCACATGTCCCTTAAAAATTGGACTCTTTCCCCAATATTGACTTTGAGCCAAGTACGTCTAGAGAAGACTTCCATGCCTTTAAAAATTTTCTTCTAGGGACCACATCTAGCTGCCCCATTTGGGGTTCCACTCTCCCAACCATTTTTTTCTTCCCCATATTTTGCTGCTATTGCTCTGCGCCAAAGAGAGTCACACTCAACTCCAAATCTCCAAAGCCATTTATTTTGAAGAGCCATATTGGTTGTTTTAATAAATCTGATTCCCAATACACCCTCATCCATCGGCTTACAGATAAAGGACCAACTCTTGATATGCCACAAGAAGCTTCTTTGGAATTTTCCAATTGAGTTAGTCATTGAAGCAAGAGCCGCAAAAAGATAAAGGTAATTTTTTTATATCGATAATAAGAAAATATATTAAGGCACAAAGTAAAAAAAAGAGAAGCATAAGAAGTGCTAGCCTACAACAATGAAAAAGAGAAGAAAAAAAAGCAAATGAAAACACAAAAATCCAATGGCCAAACTAGCTAAACACCAACCAATCCCACTCCAGCTGCCATTGGAAAGCTTTAACCTATGGAACAAAGGTAAGTGCGCTAGCCAGCCTATTAGCAAGGAGATTGTCCTATTCAGAAGTCTCACAATCTCCACCCCCGTCCCATCAAAAACGCAGGAATTACGCTCATTGCATATATACCAACATATTACTGCCAGCAAGCACTTCCAAATTACGGCCCCTCTTTTTGAAGCGGAGAGCATCTGAGAGTCCCAACTCCAAATGAGAGACTCCATAGACCTCGAAAGGACCCACACCACCGAGAAGCTACAAAAGAATAAAGACCAGAGGAATCTGGCAAAAGGATAATGTAAGAAGAGATGGCTCACAGACTCCGAGTCCTCACAGCACAAGCTACACCTGTTCGGCATCAGAAGGCCCGAGAAATAAGATTATCAATAGTGAGGACCTTCCCATGGATAATTAGACAAAGAAGGAATGAGACTGTAGTAGGTAGATGAGGGATCCAAATGAACTAAGAGGGGCACCTGTGACCTGGCACGTGGGTTAGCCAGTTGTAGGTCGATTTCACCAGAAAAAAAAATGCCATTTGGGCCTGGCTTCCAATTCCCCACATCCTACCACCTCAAAAATTTTGCTATGAAATTGGCATGCTTGAGAAGACACTCTCCAAGAGAACTACCTAGACCCCTTTAGAAAGATATAAATTTAGCTAATTTATAATGGATCAAATAGGAGCTAGATAGACCTTTTTCTCACTAAGATGATAGAATGGTCAACATGTAAGGCTATCCCAAGAGAGAGTCCAACCACACAACATAGGTTAGAGGTGGATATCTATACTAAGAGATGAAAGAGAAAAAACGAGTGATTAATAGCCCAAGAACTAGATAGTGACACCTAAAAAGATAAAATTAGCGATAAAATGAAAAAAGGGAAATTTATTGAAAGAAGCTAACATCATGTGGAATGAAATGAACGGCTATGTTAAAAAAATCACAACAAAGTTGTTTCAAGAGTCTAGAAGAAAAAGGCAATCATTTAAAGAGACCTAGCGGTATAATGATGAGGTTCAAAGAGCCATTGGAGCTAAGAGCTATTGTAACAAGGCTTAATAAAACACACTAGGAACAAGGAAAATTTAAAAAGGTATAAAAGTTTTAAAAAGAAGTTAAGAAAGTAATTAGAAAGTTAAGAAAGTAATTAGAAAGGCTAAAGTTAAGGCGTATTGCGTATGATGACCTTTATCATAAGTACTAAAGATGGTGAGATGGATGTATAAAAACTTAAGGCTATACTCTTTTTCTTGTCCAAATGAAAAGATTGTGAAATGGATGTGTAAAACTTATCGAAATGAGAGAAAGGAAATGTAAAGACCTAGATCATATTAAATAAATTGATAATGAGGAAAGACATGGAGATTTAAGAAAGTTGGAGGAGCTATTTTCAGAATTTACAAAATAAAAATCATGTAGGAAATGTTGGTCAAGGAGGAATCAACAACTTCAATGAGATCAAAGATCATAAGTATCTTTATAGAGTTAACTATCTAAATTTTAAAAGGCATTCAGAAAGATGAAGACAAAGATGGCATGAGGATCATATGGTATCTAAAATGAGGTTTGGATAAGGATGAGAGATGATGGCTTATCATGGTTAAGTAAGTTGTTCAACAAAATCATTAGTTATGAGAAAATGTTGGATGAATGGAGGAAAAGAATTGTGATGCCTGTTTAAAAGAAGAAAGGGATGTCAAGAGTTGCACCAACTGCCATGGGATCAAACTTACGAGCTATACATGAAATTTTGGAAGAGGATAACTGAGCAAAATCTTAAATAAAGCAATTAACCATCTATCCTAAAACCTTAGGGTTTTAGGAGAGGTTAGAGTTAATATACTTAATATATTTCAGCACTCCCACTCAAGGGGGACATGCTTGGACAATGAACACATGGGAGCCAGGTACGAGTCCATAGAACATGCATAGGATAATTGCATCCATGAGGAGATTTGAACGCACAACCTAAAACCTGCTCCGATACCAAGATGAAATACCTTTCGATATCCTATTATATGTAAAAGATTAAAAGCAGTAATAGAAAAAGAAGAAGAAGAAAAGAAGGAAGAGTGCAAAACGTAGGTCACTCGTATGAGTGTATTGTCTCTCATACGTATGGATTTATTATATATATGAGATGCATTGAAAAAATACCAATAGTACCCCTTATGAATACAAGAAATAACCCTTATACATATCTTAACACTTACCCTTACATTGATGTTACCCCACTACTTCAACACATAGACTAACATATGAAACTAGAGTAATAGAAAATCAATCTAAATTTATGCCAAGAAGATCAATGACTAGAGCTATTTTCTTACCTTGTACTTCATGGAAAAGTTTAGAGAGAACATGGAACTTCACAGTCTTTATAGACTTAAAATATATATGATAAGGTACCTAAGGATATCATTTAGTGTATTTTAGAAAAGAAAGGGATCTCAAGTAGATAAATTGACTTAGTTAAGGATATGTACCTAGAACAATAACTAGCGTTAGGACAATTAGGGGAAAGATGATTGAGTTTACAACCACACCAGGGTCAGCGTTGAGCCTATATCTCTTTGCCTTAGTTATGGATGCGTTGACTAGGCATATACAGGAGATCCGTTTTGTATGCTATTCGTCAATGAAATTGTTTTGATTAATGAGACTAGAGACTAGAGAGAAGGTTGTAAATGTAAATTTAAACATATGAAAAGGATGTTCTAGAATCAAAAGGTTTTAAAATAATTTGGACTAAAATAGAAAATACAGAATCAATTTTAGTAAAAATAGAAGCATAAACAAGAGAGTAATTACAACTGAAAATCAAGAGATACCCAAGTCCAATTTTCATAATCTCGGTTCAATCATCCATAAAGAAGGAGAAATTAAAGAGGATGTTGCTCACACAATTAGAGCAAACTGGATGAAGTGAAGAGGTGCTTCTCGAGTGTTGTTCGATAGATGAATACCACTAACATTGAAAAAAGAAATTACAAGACAGCAGCAACAAGGCCAGCCATTTTTTGTAGAGCATAATGTTGGGCAGCTGAGAAACAACATATCCATAGAATGATTGTAGCTAAGATGAAGAAGTTGTAAATGATGAGTAGCAAGACTATAAAGGATAGAATCATACGCAAATGCATTTCTAGGAGCTTAGGGATAGCACCTATAGGTGATAGGATGAGAGAAAGCAGACTGAGATCATTCTGTCATGTACAAAGACCACTGGAATAGTTAGACAGAATGAGAGAGTGCAAGTTGAAGGCATTAATGGAAAAGGCAGCCAAAATTGACTTGGGTAGAAGTTGTGAGAAAAGACGAGTGCATGCGATTTAACAACACATATGGCCTTAGATAGAGTGGAATGGCAGAACAGGATTCCTGTAGCCAACCCCAAGTAGTTGAGATAAGACGTTGTTGAATTGAGTTGAACTGAGAATATCTAGAGTATAGACACCATGAGAGATTGGTACAGTATTGTGAGATCCTTCCCATTAAAGATGGAATAATCTCCCTTATGGAGGCACCCCCAGCCCCCTCCCCGGCTACAAACACTGTCATGCTTAACTTTAATAGTTATTCAATTGGGAGGCCAGGGTGTTCAGGTATAGGTGGAGATTTAAGGGACAACACAGGAACTATCATCCTTATGAGCATCATTGACTCCCTTAGAGCTGAAATATGGCTTTGTTAAAAGCTCTTCAGCTTGCTTTTATCTCTTGGACTTAAGAGACTTGCAGTAGAGGACTCTTCTATCAGATTCAGATGCTATAGAAGAGCAAAAGCAGCCCTACAAGGCAAGCTTATATGCCAACCTTGAATTCTAGATTGAACATAACATTTCACTAGGTGCCTGGTCAGCCAACTATCTAGCTCATACCCTCGCAGCAAGATATAAAGAGGGTTTCATTGTATTGTGGTTAATCTCTCCTACAATTGGTCTTAGGTCCCATTTGAGTGGAACCAAGGCTCTCTTGTAAAGCTTGAACTTCCCTTCTTAATCTTATAAACTCGGTTGTTATAAATCAATAAAATGTAAAAAGTAAAATAAAATAGTTAGGGCTTCAGCACTAGTTAAATCCATTTCCCTATCAGTTTGGTTGCTTTGATGTCTGAACTTCCTCCCTTACAATTAACGAAAGAAGAAGATGTATCAACAAAATTTTCTCAGTAATGCAAGTAAGGCGCCAGGAAGAAAAGAAATTACAAAATATCATCAATTTTGTAATGGATCCAGACAAATTATATGCCTTCCTAGACCACAGAGGAAGACAAACTGCTGCTTAAATCCAGATGTTCTGAGTTCTGACAATAAATAACCAATTATGAGAGCTCCCTTTCTCCAACAAATTATCACAGCCTCCTATTAATGCAATGTAAATACATTTAGACCAAACAAAAGACCGTTTTAGGATATATGTGTTATATTGACTTACACTTCAAATGGGCGTCAACCCATAAGTCAATCAGTTGACATACTCCACTGCATTCATATGAGGTCTCAGGTTCAATCATAGCTACCCATTAAAAAAAAAGGCCTACTTTAAATGTGTTATAGACATAAAATCTTACATGACTTGGAGGAATGCGTTTCCCACTAAGAAGATCCAAGAGGACAGTGCCAAAGCTGAAGATAACACTCTCAGGAGTGACCCTTCCTACAAAAATATATATTTTGATGATAGCAAAAAAGTATTAGTCAAAGCTAACCAAGAAAAGCTAGTGAGGCAATGCAAACTACAAAACAGTTATAATTCAATATAGCATTATAGCCAGCCATGAAATCTCACTGATCAAGGCATCTATTTAAATAACAAAATGAACAGTGACAGCTTAATTTCTTCACAGCTGAATGCTACATACAAAAATTATCATCAAATGCCACGATAAATGCTATCATGGTTCTAAATCTATTTCATTTATCTCCTCAAGGAACTAGGAATTGGAACTAAAGTTATATAGGAGGCAAATAAAAGGTAATACAATAATGCAAATGAATTCATCAACTGATAATCCCAAATTCCAGAAACAAAGTCATCTGGCATTAAGAAACTGGAACTTCACAGTTTTGATGCTGAAGGAGCAATGTTTTTTTTTTTTCTTTTTCTTTTTTTACTTTTTTTTTATACGGAGCACCATGTCGATGGACAGTTAGGTTACCTGGCCACAAATACAAGAGCCAGTATTGGATGTATTAAAAAGAAAATTTTCAAAACACTGTCAGTAAGAATCTAGAGATCCACAAAGGGTTTGGAGTCTTGCATCTTTTAACATCAGAAAAAATATATACATATCTAAAATTTAAGGAAAAGAAAAAATAATGTCTAAGTGGTAATATGCTATGCACGGTACTGTCATGGATATAAGATCCTCTACCTAGGGTGGTGCTCCAATTTGAGATTTTACAAATTCACGCTTCAAATGACAAATATCATAGCCCCTCCCTCCTACCCTAGCAAATATGAGATATAGTATATTATTACGAAAAAGTAGATACTATATGAACATTACACGTTATCATAAAACCTAGCTAGTGACATTCATCAAGTGCTTGAAAATGGGATTAAAGTTGATACTTATCATACATTGCACACAATACTGCACCAGTTACAAACCTATTGCAGGAATCTCCTACCCAAGGTATTTACCCTGCTTCAGAACCTTGGTATTTGCTTTCTCCACTTGCTAACCTCTTCTTACTCCTACACAAACAGTACAAAACTCTACCGGGACCACTCTTAACTCAACTATGTACAGTTGATTATTCTTGTATTGCCAAAGATTGTAAATTCCATGAAGAGAAATAAGTAAATAAGATGACCTTTTAACATTGTGGTTATTGAGATTAGCTTAATTGCTTTTAATCAAACACTACTCACATACACTTCCACACATCCACACTCAAATCCACTCCCACTCAATTCAACTAGGATTTTGGAGAAATGTCAACTAGCTTAACCAAGACTCCATGAAAGCCATAGCGAGCACACATAAGTGTCATGTTTTTTTTCATAAGTGTCATGAAGAAGAGTGCTCAAGAACAGATTCCTCAATTCCCCTACATGCCTCAATCAATATCCCTAATGGATTGAGGCAGGTAGGCTAGCTTTGGTATTTCATAAAGCTAGGTTTGGTATTTCATAAACTATTGATGAAGAAAAGTACTCATGAACGAATTCCTTACTCATCAATCCAACTGAATTGGCATACAAGGTTAAGCAAGGAATAATCATTGAAATAGAGAATATGTGACAAAGACTGTCATAGATTAAACAGATGTATGCATGCACACATACACACACATACTACTTCAAAGATGGAGAGAAGGCTAAATACCATTACAAGAATCTGATATAATTAAAGATCAAGAACCTAGGAAACAAATGTCATTATTGCCCAAAAATATCTCATTTAACAAGGTCCATCCAAAGTATGCCTCTTGCTAATCCTTGATGGAACAAATATAGATGTTTGACCAATAGAGAAAAAGTGAAAGATCCTCCAAGATGAAAAGCCTCCAGCCCCCACAATCTCATATGAATTCTGGGGTATTTATGGCCTTCTTCCACCCATTAAAGCCATTACGACCACCTAACAACCCACGTACAACATGACCCTGTTTATCTAGTCAGCAAAGTAGTATAAGAATGTCTAGCTTTGTCTGGTAGACTGCAATTCACTTCACAACAATGGAGGAAAAAAAAAAATGGATCACAACAATGGAGTTCAGTTTGTAATTTTAACACTTCGGCTTGCAGTCAAGGACCTTTCAACATCCATCCTGCAATATTAGTTTCCCAAGTCCTTCGCTCCGAACTAGAATTCACTTCAAGTATTGATTCAAGAGTTAAAAAACATATCTGTCTAACCAATGTTGTAAAATCCAGAACAGACCAGCAGGTCAGGGTGACTGACCCAGGAACATGGCCTTAAAGTTCTTCCATATGATCCCCTATCCAGATATGATAAAAAAAACGATTAAACCAAAAAACCAGACCAATTAACTGCTTAACCAGAACGAATCAAAATATCTTATTATTTTATCATTTTTGGCATCAGCTGACATCACCAGGTTAATGAGGGTCAGCCGACCACTCTAACCAAGCCCCTCTAGCTGGGTCAACCACCAGTCCGGCCTTTTAAAACCTATTTTTTCTCTAACCTCTAGTAAGCAAGGAGTTTTGATGGTTACAAGGTTAGTAAGTGAAGACAGATCTCAAACCCAAGTCCATGGTCTCCACACTGACTTTTGTGGAGTAAAATGTCAGGCAGTAAAAAAATATATATTCACACTTCACTGAATAAGTTGGGACGGATAAGTGGAAAACTAGAAATGGAACAATAGAGATAAACACATCCAAGGGAACCTAGAAATAGCCCCAATAGATGATAAATTAAAGAAGAGTCAACTAGGCTGGTTTGGTCATGTGGAACCAACAGCACAATTAAGGATCACTTTGGTGCATAGCTTTGTAAGGACAGAAGCAATGATGAGAAAGACGTGAATTAGGGCAGTGAGAACGGGAAAAAAAAAGAGTAGAATGGCAAAAAACAATCAATTAGCCACCCCCAAATAGTTGAGATAAGAGACACATAATGATTGCAATGATGATTAGTTTTGACTTGGGTTCCATTACATTAATGCTTGTAAATAATTGCACATATATAAATTAGTACAGAAGATTTTTCTCATATTAAAAGGTTTTATTATAGCATCATACAGTATAAAACATTTAATTAATATTTGAAAATTTGGATGTACATTTAGCTCTTTGGAGAACTTTTGGTGTTTATACTAATACTTGAAGTTACAGAAAACACCTAAAGATTTGCTCTTGAAAAGCAAAGAGAATACCCAAAATGAAAATTATGATATAGGAAAAATTGTGAAAGTATTTCTTATTTAAATTGGTAGTAATCATTATAAGGTCCCCCAGACCATTATGACACACAAACAGCCAAAAAAACGTTTAAGAAAAAGTTAGATTTTCAATTTGACTTCAAGTATCATCCCATACAGATACAATAGAAAATTATGAATTTCATAACTTCAGAATCAAATTGAATCCAATATGAGCTACCCACATGACTCCACATTATAGACATTTTCCTAAAAATGCATATACATCACCTTCTGTACTTAGATACAATTAAGCACGCATGCATGTTTGAATAATCCATAGTATTCGACTTGCATGTGCTAGTGTTTGTGGTTCATCTTTTCCTACATACTTCTTTAAAGTTCAATGCTCATGTACTATGCTAACACGCAGAAAGCAAGCTGGGAGTGTGGGGTTCAGACATTAGTTAAACACATGTTGCAAGATTACTTAATGGAGGCTATTTGGCACCTAGGAAGTCAGGTAAGTCAGAAATCAAAACCAAATCCAGAAAAAAAGACATAAAATTGAGATTCCAAATAAATGATACCATTTCTTAAATATTCTGGAGGAGTGTAAGCAAGATTTGTGCTGTAACTTTTCCCATCCCTGCTATTTTTCATAAGGCCAAAACATGAAAGCCGTGGATCACCATCCTACAAGGACAATTACATCATCAAAAATCACCACTTGGAAGTTGAAAAACACTATAAAGATACTCAAGAGAAGAATAACAAATAGATGAACTACAAACCTCATCAAATAGAACCCTGTACCCATTCAGGTCATGGTACAATGGCCGGCCTTCAGTACTACAATAATCCAAGGCTTCGGCAATATACAAAGCAACTCTTAAACGCATGGCCCACTCGATGGTTTGATTTTCCCCTGTCAAGAAAGAGCTAGTGCCATTAAAATTACTATAAAATAAATATGCAAATGTGTGTAGCAGCTTCTTTCTGATATCATAATCGCACATGCAAAGGAGAACGAGCAAACTACATAAAACTCGAATTCAAAATTTCAAAGAAAGAACAAAAAATCAATGAGAGCTCCCTTCACTGAAACCACAAAAAGCTGCTCTAAATTAACAGTTATTTAACATATAAAAATAAACAAAGAAACATAGGTGGTTAGCCATACAATTCGAACCCAGCAAATGAATTTCTTTCTTAAGCAGTTATGGCTGAATTTCTTTCTTAAGCAGTTATGCCGAAAATGAGCGTGTCAATTCCAACATTCAATGAGGATCCCCTCTATCAACTAGAACCGATATGTCTTATTCAGACACTAACAAATCAATCTCACAAGATTAATGGATACCAATTGAAAATGCAAATCAATGAGAGCTCTCAAATTAACTTTAAAAAAAAAAAAAGGCAAGTTTGAGAGGTAAGTAAATGCGATACACCACTTCAATCAATCGAGACAAAAAAGACCGCTAAAAAGAAAAAGAAACAATCAAGAACAAAATCACACATACAGTGGAATAGATGCTTGGCAAGGGTATCGTTGGGCATGTACTCTGCAACAAGCAACCTCTCATCACCGTCGCAGCAGTAGCCGATCAAATTCGCAAGCCTCCCATGTCGCAACTTCCCGACGCCCCACGCCTCCTCCTAAAACCAGGAAGAAAAATCAAGCAAAATACCACAAACCTAAAGAGAAGGGCTTCAAACAAAAACAATAATTAAAGAAAAACGAAGGGTTTCAGTACCGCGAACTGCTTTGGGTCTGGCCAGGCCATCTTGGTGAATTTCTTGACGGCGATCCACCGTCGATTCTGGAGACGGCCCTTGTAAACGAAATTAGGGGCCTTTTCATCGCCCTCGGAGACGATGAAGTCGGAGCTGAAGTTGTTGGTGGCCGCTTTCAGGTCGGAGAGTGGAAACTCGGAGAAAGACGGGACTACACCAAGCGGGGCACCAGGCGGGTCAGGATCACCGGCGGGAGGACGATGGCTGAACGGCCGTGTTTGGTTGTGATTCTGCTGCTGCTGCTGTTGCTTCTCTTTCTCTGGGTGGGTACCCCTTAAAAACGACGATTGGCAACAGCCCATGACTGGTTCGTCTTTTTTCCCTCCCCTTTTTGGCTCAGGAGTCGGGAATCGTTGAGCTGTTTGGCGGTGGTGGTCTTAGAGAAGAGGAAGCACAGAAAGAGGAGAGAGAAAGAAGAGAGAGAGGAGAGAGAGAAAGAGAAATTTTGGTTCTCTCTCCCTCTCTGTCTAACCCGACCGTGTGACCGTGTGAAAGCAATGAGAGAGAAACAGACGGAGAGAGATCTAATGATGGCATGGACTTGGAAATGGGACCACCAGCACCTGTCTCTCCTTCTTTCTCTCTCTTGGTTTATTTTTCAATTTCAATTTTCTTTTACCCATTTTTGCAAAATAAAAACGGTAAACTCAACCTTTATAGCTGGAATACCGAGTGAAATTTTGATGGTGGGAGCATAGACAAGCTGGAACTCGAAACCTTGAAAGGGGCATCATATTAGGTGTGAAAAGACATACATATTCAAATTTTTTATTTCAATGGATTTCATGTCTTGAATAATTAAAATTTTTGACAACATTTTTTAAATATGATAATGGAAATTAAAATATAATATAAAATTCTGCTATAAACCTTAAAAGACAAATATTAAAATAAGTATAATTACAAACTGACCACTCTTAGGACTAAAATCATCATCCAGTATACATCTCTAAAGAGATGGATAAGAGATAGCAAAGGTGTTGACAAATTGTTCATCATCCCACATAAAAATAATAAAACAATCAATTTCAATTTAGGTATCAAGCAACGGGGATCAGTTTATGAACGCTGTCCTTAACAAAAGCTCATCACTGCTCTTTGTCAGGAGCGGACATGTCAGCATTGAAAAGTGCTTTTCACTTTTCTGGGGTGCATATTCACTTTTCGGCACTGATGTGCCCACCACCTGACAAGGAGCAGTGGTTAGCATTCGTTAAGGTGAG
>JAOXJP010000015.1:706873-717703 GCA_025762735.1 Platanus orientalis | reverse complement strand
TTATCAACTAAGCTATATACTATTGATAATTTTAAAATAATTAGTATATTATATATAATACATATATATTACGTATGAAAAAGTTCGGGCTTTGGGCCGGGCTGAGGTAAGCCCAAGCCCGGCCCTCAATAAAAGTTCGGGCCTCGGGCCTAACTCGGGCCAGGCCTTTTCGGGCCAATTTGAGGGCCGGGCTAGGGCTGGGCTCAGGCCGGCCCAGCCCATGCCCACCCCAACTTCTTACGAGCTTTCGAGTAAGAAGCAACCTTCGATTCATCCCTCCTCCGGATGGCCACCTGCACGGCCAATTGTTCTTCTTTGACAACTACAAGAGCTGCTCAGAAGATGCTGTAGGCGTCGACGAAGCGGAGGAAAACTTCTAGAAGGTTCTCAACCCAGTCGGATCGATGGCGGAGGGACTCCTTGGTCTGAGGAAGCTGTAGGAGATCGTCGAGGGAGTAGTAGACGTTCTTAAGCTGGCTCAAGCCATCACAGAGCCAAGTGGAGGTTCGGGTTTCAGCTTTTGATTCCCAGGTTCTCAGTCCATTGATCTCATCGTTGAGCTGAGGGATTAACGGGTGTGATCTACAGGGAAGACTTATTGATCTGACGTGGTAGGATTTCTCCGGTTGAGTTGAATGTTTAGGGTTTGGGTTTGTGAAAGAGAAGGAGTGACAGAACCTGGAGACCATATTTAGTTTGGCAAAGATGAAACAATACCAGCAGATGGACGTTTATAAAGGGGGATGGGATTTGGAAATCTTTAGCGTGAAATTAATAAAAAATGCGCATTAGGGGAGTTGAACTCGATCCGCAGAAAATCCAGTTGTCACCGATCACGCTGAAGCAATGTGTTTATCGAGGCGCCTGTGCTCTCCTTTATTGGTGGAGAGGATATCAACCCAGAGAGGAGACACCACGGGTGTGCGACACCCTGGATTTTTACATCTAGCCCGAATGATAGACACTTATGCGTGCCCATAAGCAAAACGCTGAGGAAAGGGCAAGTATATAGGAAGAATCTCACACTCTATCTAGGAGATATTCTTGGTTAAAAAATGAAGGTGAATGTGATCATCTGCCTTCTCATACTCTTTTTATGCCAGCGAGAGGAGTATGATAGAATGGACTGCTATGATCATCTCTGATCTAGGTGCATATGCACATTGAAGATCTTTGAGCGACCAGACTTGTTGGATTGTGGACCCTAATATGAGCCTGATATCGTCTGGGATGCCTCCCTCTGCGACGCTCGAGGGCCGAGGCAAAGGGGGAATCAAATCACTTTTGGAGATGTCACTTCACCTCCTAATATGCCGCTCGCTCGCTCATGTGTACGAGTTAGGGCATGGGAAAATCTTGGTATGTACGTACCTGCATAGTGCAAGAAAACTTGGAAACATAGGCATGCGCGGATTACACATAGATTTAGGGCGCTGTTTTGTTGCAAACATCAGCGCAATTGATGTATTCACGTGCGCGTTGAGTCGGTTGACTACATTCACACGCAAAAAAAAACGCACACACGTGCATTTGTATAATTATACAATTCATCGGGCATTGAGCGGCCCAGATCCTCTCCTGATCGATAAAAGTTCTAGTATCGTTCTATAACTTCTGGTGGTTGACGTGGTGAGAAATTAAAACACCAAACGATGCTAGTTTGCTAAGTTGGTAAAGTCTAATAAAAATTAACGACCAACGCTTACCTATAAAAAAAAAAAAAAAAAAATCTACAGCAGTTTGAAGTGTATCATTGTATTACACCAAAAAAAAAAAAAAAAAAAAATCACCACCAAAAAGTGAAAATCACTCATAAATTTAATTTTTTGGATACCCCGTCACACCCCTAGGGATATGGTGTTTTCCCTTAAAGAACTCTTAAGGTCTGCGTTGCACCAGGGGTGGACACATCACCCCCAAAAAATGTAAATTACTTTTTTTTTGGTGCTGATGTGTCTGCCCCTGATGCAGGTCAGACCTTAGGAGTTCTTCAAGGGGGAGCACCAAATCCCAGCTGGCATCACACTGCATATGCATGCCAGACAATGAGGTAATGCCACACATTAAGCTCCTGTAGAGGATTTGTTCCCTGACGATGGTAGCATAGCACACTACCATCCCAATATGCAATGGAATCGTACTCTCTCCTCCTATCGTTTATATCAATTATCGAGTGCTACAACATTTATAACCAATAACGTGTTAGACGAAAAGGATCCACTCTTGCTGCTTATGACTAGTTAAAGTCCTGTCTAACATGTGGCACGACACAATTGACGGAAAAAAACGAAAATCATCTTTCAATAATTGTAATTCATTTTTTCCTGTCAATCATGTTGTGCCACCAATTAAACAGGACCTTAACAGGTCATAAGGCGGGGATATGTAACGCACATTAGGTGATTAGGATTAGTTGCTTGTTAGATTGTTTCAAGTTGGCTCTCAACCAATTAGATGGTTGGATCTGCAATCCATGAGCCTAGTAGGAACTATGATGGTACATTCTTCCAACACTCCATGGTGATGGGCAACTGCACTTCTGTTTGTTTAGTAGGTAATATCCAGTAAGAGCTCATCTTTTTCATTTTGAGAAGAAGAAAAACTTATTTTTCCAAAACTTGGGTTTTAAACCTGTCATACAAGCAGCAACTGCAGAGTATCAAGACCGTACAAACCGCATTTGTCAATCAATAATACTTTCAATTGTTAATCAGGCTCCATCCTCAAGAAGACTGACTCACAGAAGTGAGAAATGATTAGTTAGATTTTAGATGGCATTTCCTAACAGGTGGCCTCTTTCATTAAATACTATTATCATGTGGTTACGTGAGATCACAATTGAACTATGGCGATTAATTAAAGGATGCACATGAGGGCTAACGTTGGTATATATATATATATATATATATAGGAGGGTTAGCACTTAGCATTGCAACCGAACATGAACAATAGTGTGATAAGACTCTTATGGGGTCCTTGCTTATTTATATTTGGAGAAGATGTGTGCAAGCATAGGATCAAATACAACAAAATGCTGATATAAAAGGTGTATGAAGCCGTTGATGTCATATCTAATAGCTTTATTTTAAAAGATCGAGGGTGCTCGGTGGTGGAATTTGTTGTAATGTGGTAAGAGACATCGTGTGAGACTAGTAACTCTCATGTGGGAGGTTGAATATCCAAAGTTGTAATTTTATGAGAGATCTCCACATTGAGTTGCTGTCTAGCTTTTGGAGAGCTCTCCATTGAACTGATGGACAGTCTAGATTTGTCTCTGCAAGTTGTCCCTGATTTTGAAGAAAGATTCATGGAAATAGAGTTGACCATGGGAAAACTCCGGAAATAAATTTTGTTGAATTGAAAAAGGTTGTTTAATCAACTTATTGAGACACATAGAAGTATACAAATATTCTTCTACGAACTTCTTTATCTAAGACATCAATCCAGTGAAGCTTCAACCTTGCCTTAACCTACCACTACAATTAATGGATTGAGTATCGGTTGATCTTGATCTGGATTGGCTGATCCAGTTGGGATCACTCGGGTTATCATAGGATCATTTGATCCATGACCAAGTTTGGTAGTCTCAAGATCATTTACATTGACTAAGTGCTCACCTAAATAGCACTATTAATACAATCAAGAGGTATTTACTATATTAATATAGTTTAAGATAGTCAATTAGAAATTAAAAAAAGCTATTTAACCTCCCTCTTCTTCAAAAGAAGCAAGGCTTTCTATTAGCTCTACCTTTTCTTTAGATGACTGAACTTTCTATTGACATAAGTTAGTAAACTGCTATACTAGAGTGGGTTGGGTTCCCCATTGAAAAATAAAATAAAATTCCTTCTACCTTAGGCTAGCTAAGGCTAAGGTTGTCAATCAAGCCAGGTTGAGCCGGGCCAAAGTTGGCCTGAACTCAGCCCAAACTTAGTTAGTGCCCAAAGTCAGCCCGAGATAGCCAACCTGAACTTAACTAGCTTGTTCTAAAATCATGGGTCTTGGGCTGAGTCTGAGCCGCCAGAGCTCAAATCTCGTCTGATAGTTCTTCTCAGCATTGGACACCCCCACCAATTGGTGCAATAAATGTTAATGGTGTTGCAGGTTTCTACAATACTGCAACAGCTATTAGAGATCACCCACGTTATCTCAAAGGAGGTAAATCGAAGGACTTACAAATTTGTTCAACAGAAAAGGTAGAAGCCTAGGTCTTTTCTTCATTGGGTTGAAACTTGCTCAATCATTCGTGACACAACCAGTACTTTTATAAGGAGACCGCCTTCTGATTGTCGAGTTGATAAATGATGATCATAGTCTAGCACCTTAGGGAATCAAATCAATAATTCAGGGCTACCAATTACTGAAATTATCTTCTAGAAGTATTACAATTTCCCATGTCTTGAAAGCCTGCAATAAAGCTGCTCATTTAATGGCAGCCACTGCAGCAAGGGAGTACACCAGTGGAGCTTGAAGTATTCACAATCTTCCTCAAAGTCTAACTCCATTATTTTTAATAGATATATGTAATAAAGTTTATCAATGATGATAGAAAATGAGCTTAGGCTCCTTACCGAAAAAGAAAAAAAAACCCAACTCATAACCAAACTCCTTTACCCACAAACTTTATTATGGTTTATTATAACTTCTTTTTGGAGGTGTGATTTGGTGAGACAACTTAGAGTGAACCTAAGATAGGAATGACATTAGGGCCGATACATCAACACTTACACATTTTTGGGGATGCTTTTCACTTTTTGATGATGATGTGTTGGCCCTAATGTCATTCTTATCTTAAGCTCACTTTAAGTTGTCTCACCAAATCCTTATGGCCTTTTTTGGCTAGAGAGGGTTATTATAATTATGAAAGCTTCTTCCTAAAGTGTAATTGTATTTGACACCCGCCTTCTAAATAGACATTTGTTGCATAGAGGATCATTTCCCATTTCTTTGACCATGCATTCATACCAAAAATTATAACAAGAAAATAAAATAATAATTATATTTTCAAGTAATTACAAAATAAAACAAAATGGCAGGGTGATTATATGGTCTAACACAGGACAACACGCAATTTAGGGGTGCCCGCGAATTAAGCTGAGCAAAGCTTTGCCCAACTCAGCCTAGACTTGTAAAGGTAGACTTGACTAAACTCAGCTCACCAAGAAAAGAAAAACATAGGCCCTAACCTAATGGCCCATTATCTCAATTTGTCCTGTTTGAACATTACTATTGTCACGCTATTACGATATGATATATAAAATCACTGTACATATGAATGTATTATTTATTTATAATTATAAAGTTCTTAAACAAATCAAGCATTTAATGAGCTGAGCTTATAGAAATGAGCTTAATGAAGCTTGGTTCAAGCTCGGTTAAGAAACGCATTTAAATCAAAGTTCACAGGCTCGGCTACGTGAGCTTAAAACAAGGCTCAGGATCGGCTCATAATGAGCTGAGTTAGCTCGGCTAATTGACAGCCCTAAATTTACGCATGATCAAAGCTCACAGGCTCGGCTAATATTAGCGAGGTTGTTGCGCACCGTGCGCATCCTAGCAGGAATTCCCAAGAAGCAGCGTCAACAGTTAAACATCGAAACAAGCTCCTCAGACATTCAAGTGGGTAGCAATGCAGGGAGGATCAACGGGCATCGGCTATGGTCTCAAATACCAGGTGAACTAAACTCGCAATAATTATCTGCTAACTCGCGAAAACCGTAGAATTATAAATCCTAATTTCGTATTTCTTCTCATTTGTTGTTCATTGCAGGCGAGATGCATTGCAGATGTCAAAGCAGATACCGATCACACCAGCTTCATCGCTGGGACTCTCAGTCTCAAGGAGGAAAACGAGGTATTCTCCTCAGATCTCATTCATCTCTTCATCGGTTATAGGTCTACACCCTGTTTTCAATCTCTTCAGACCACTTGTTTGCCATAAATTCGATATGTACTTCTTGTTTCGATTGAAATTTCAGGTCCATTTGATCCGGCTTTCTTCGCCTGGAACGGAGCTCATTTGCGAGGGCTTGTTTTCCCACCCTAACGAGATCTGGGATCTCTCCTCCTGCCCCTTCGATCCGCGAATATTCTCGACCGTTTTCTCGTCTGGTAAGATATCGATCTAATTTTCTGAATTATGCGATTTCAATGTCGTGTATTAAATGTTGGTACGTGAATGATTGTTGAGTGAGCAATCCTAGTTGATGTTATTCTTTTATACTTTTGACTGCATCAATAATTAGCAGTTGCAAATGGGATATGTGGCTCTGGGGAGGGAATTAATTCATGTAATTACTGGCTGTTTTATCTTCTGTAACGTAAATTCTCCCCTTTGTGGTTGAATTGTTGGGTTGCACGATCTACTTTTGGGAAATTTTTTTTATTGGTTAGCAGCTGCTTAAGAGTGCAGTCATATGAATTGTGTTGGGTTGAGTTGAGATTTGATTACCAAGAGCTATTAAACAAAGTTCTTAGCGTTACAATGAGTTAGGACTCCCTAATGCATCATTCACTGTAAGTGATCCCACTTTGATTATCTAAGCTTTGCCTATATTATTGGCATTTTTAGTCTGTTCACTATCAATGTTCATTAGTTTGACATAATGCACCTCGATAATAAGGTTGTATAATTGAGTTCAACTTTCACAAAAATAAAAAAGTTTCAGTTTGACAACTTATAAATTTTTTTTTGAAGAATTTAGATTTTATTTATAGTTTTTTACTTGCACTTCATTGTGAAATCATTACCAGATCATTATCTGCATTTCCATGTTAGGTTTCAGTCCTGTTTTAGATGAACAAACAATGTTAAAGTCCAAGAATGCAGATTCTTTTTCTCTTAAAGCCATAACCTTCTGGTTTGACAGAGGGTTTTATATTATTGAGCTTTTCCTATGTATGTGGGGGAATTGATTAATTCTTTCATCACATATATTCTCCTTTCTGCCCTATCTTTGATAAACATTAGCGTGTTCAAACATGAGGCACTGTTATGGTGATCTGATAGTACTTCATGTTGTTGAAGGTGAATCATTTGGAGCATCTGTTTGGAGAATCCCTGAGTTATATGGCCAATCAAATTCTCCACAATTGGAACAACTTGTTTCCCTAGATGCACATACTTGCAAGATCAAATGGTGAGTTACTTGTTACTATATTCACAGTTCTGTTCTATGCTCTAGTGTTAAGTTAGAAACTTCATGATATACTGTTTGGCATCAGGAAATCAATTGGTTTGACCTGTGCTATGTATACAATTGCATTGAATGGAACCTAATGTACTTTTGTTGTTGTTGTTGTTGTTGTTGACGTTTTTTTTTTTTTTAAATAATTTTTGTTGGTATCATTCTTCAAAATCCATATAAAGGTTAGCATCTTCTTTTTCTCATTGCGCTCAACTTTTGTAGTTGCTATGGTTGTATCTACTAAACAATTGGCCATCACAAATTGCCTGTAGCAGTGTAGCCTTCTAGTCTCCAATGGTGGACCATACCAAAACTTTGATTTTTAAATTGAATTGTTGGATACAGTCTTCTTGTAATGGAGGTTTTGAGCTGTTTGGTGTCTAAGGCTGTTGCGGTGGGCTGCCTTTCGGGTTGCAAAATTGGAGAAGGTGACTCTGTAGTTACCCTACTGCTATTTGTGGATGACTCCCCTTTTTTCTCCTCAATTCTGAGATAGAACTTATGAACCTTCGAAGTATTTTGTTAATGTTTGAGGCTGTTTCAGGGCTGAAGGTAAACCTCCCCAAAAGTATGATGTCTGCAGTATCGGAAAACCAAGAGGGGATGAACCTGGTAGTTCTGCTTGGATGCCAATTGGCCTCACTTCTGGCTTCTTATTTGGGTCTTCCGCTAGGTGGCAAGCAGAAATCCAAATCCATGTGGGACCCGGTGGTGGAGTATGTCCATCAACGAATAGCTAAGTGGAAAGTTCAATACCTATCTAAAGGGGGGAAGTTGATGCTAAGTAGTAATTAAGAGCGTCTTATCTAATCTTCTAGTATACTCCATGTCCCTTTTCCGGCCCCCCTTGTAGGTCCATCAACTTTTAGACAAAGTGTGAAGGGAATTCCTTTGGGCATTTATGGATGGATCGTAAAAATAGCATCTGGTGGATTGGAAGAAATCTTTCTTGCCTTATGCTTAAGGTGGCCTTGGAATTAGGTCCTTAAAGGAGGTTAGCAAAATGGTGGTGGAGATATAGAGCTGAGCCCGAAGCCCTCTGGCAGCGGGTTATTGATGCAAAGTATAAATCTCTCGAATTTGGCTGGTTCACCAATAAACCTAGAGGAGCTTTCGAGTGTAGTTTATGGAAGAATATTTACTTGGAAAGGGAGTTTTTCAAATCTGGCATTGGATATCGGGTTAGGAGGGGTAATAGACTATCCTTTTGGCATGATGTATGGTATGGTGCAAGATCCCTCAGCTAGGCATTCCTAGAAATTTATGATCTCGCTTTGCTAAAAAATGGTTCATTAGACGCATCCATGAGATTTGCACCTCCTTCGGGCCATTACTGATTGGGAATTGATTGCTGTCTTGTGTTTAATGCTGTGCCTTGATAATGCGCATGTTGCAAGTGTATCAAAGGATGATCAACAGGTTTGGTCCATGATCCCAAGCACCAAATTTTTGGTCTGTTCCATGTATGACATGCTTCATCCCCTAGTTGTGCTGGAACATCTGGCTATTTGTATCTGGAAGTCTAAAATGCCCTCTAAGGCATGTTTTTTTTTGTTGCTTTGGCTTGTGTATTCAGTGAAGGTGTTTACTCATGATAACTTAACAAAGGAAGGTGTGCCTTTGGCCAGTCGTTGTAGTCTTTGCTAGATGGAGGTTGAATCTATGTCCCACCTCTTCCTTCATTGCCATGTCACGAATGAGGTTTGGCTGTTTGGGTGGAGTTTCTTGTGAGGTTTAATCTTCCTTGGGCCTTCCAGGATTCGATCCCCTTGCTTCTTAGTGGTTGGGATGGAAGTAGGGTGAGTCACTTATCTCCTCGGGGAGCTATTCTTTATTCCCCATATTATTTGTTGGTCCTTATGGAATGAGCGAAATGCCCATATTTTTTAAGGGAAAGAAGCTTTCATTGCCCTCTTGAACAATAGGGTTGTTGGTTTGTTGTTTAGTTGGACTTCTCATCTTGCTGAATTTTTGGGATGTAATTTTTCTGTGTGGGCTTTCAAATGGTCTTGCTTGTGTTTAGATAGTTACCCTGGTGGGGGCTTGTATTGCTCGTGCTTGCTCTTTCTTTAATTAAATTTCTTTCTTTAATGAGAAAAAAAAAGTTAACATGTAAGCATTACCCAAACATTGGGTTGTGTAAATTGTCATTACCATCTGACCTTGTGTACATACATTTTTTAAGTATATATACTATCAGTCAGAACCCCTCTCCTTTTAATATAGTTGTTAGTAGACTACAGATCCTTGGAAATCTCTAGCATCACTTTGCTTACGAATGTGGTAAAAGATGCCTTAGGACTCTCAAATCAATTTATGGCAAGGTCCTTCACATGGAATTGCTTGAAAATGTCTGACCTGTCTCCAAGTTGACCATAAGGTAGTCCCATTCTTTGTTCCCAATGAAGTGTTAGGCTTGAGATTATCATGAAGGCCTTCATTCTTCTTGAAGTCGTTATAATGTTGTGCTCTTAGGACTGTCTTTAACTTGATCAGGATTGTGTGAACATCCTTGGAGATGGGTGGACATGGTTCTGCTTGTTCTTAATGTCCAGAACCAGGAGTGAGAGTACTAATTTGAAATATATCATAGGGTCCGGAGTGCTGCCTTAATATCTGCCAACTCATATATAACTTTTAATACCTAACAGGTTACACCTGATTATATCATTTACATCTCCATTTTGCATCCTTACAAGAGCAGGCAAGTTCATCTTGATTTTAGTTCTTTAAAGGCTTAAGACATACAAGCTCACAGGAGAACAGTTGCTCTCTTAAACGCATCCTGATCTATTTTTTTATTGAACAAAATAAAAAATAAAATGAAACATCTATAATATCATTTTGATCACCTTTTGACCGAGCTCTTGTAGCAGGGTCAGTACCACCTGCATGGGAGGCACCAGTGTAGATTTTGAACAGGCAAGTATTATCAGTGTTTTAGCTTATAACACTGATGTGGATTTGCTGGCTAGAGAAGGAGGTGCAAGGAAACTACTCTGTTCACATTGTATTTTCTATTTTCTGTAGTAGCCATTTTTTCTGATATTGGAATTTTTTTTTGGTGGGTGATATTAGAGCATATTGATTCCTATGTTGGCAGGATACCTTAAAATGGGTGTCATATCTGTCTCATGCTCCACTTTTAAAGTATAAATGCTTCATATTTGGGTGCAGTAGCTGCTTTATTTATTAATTTTTTGAGACCTTAGTACCAATCAAAGAAAAAAATACGGCAGCCTGGCTTATGTAGATTGTTTATTTCTCTGACATTTAAGATTATTGTCATATGGGATATGGTATAATATTGCCATTTTTTGTTTGTCAAAGTCTACGATGACTCTGTTAAGTGTACTAGCTGTAATGTTTTGGGAAGTTCCTTGGTGTGAAGATGTCTCTGTCAAATCAGAATTTTCATGGTTGTACGAGGTTGTGACACGAAAGGAGGACATGGTTCACTTCAAAGTATTAAGGGAGGGTGCTACATGGCTTTGAACAAGGGTGGGTCGGTGAGGGAGAACTTTGATTTAGTGTGTGTGTGTGTGTGGGGGGGGGGGGGGGGGGCTTGGGCGCCAAAACGTAGGAGGAACCTTAATGACTAGGAAGGGGAGGAGTTCGAAAGGTTCTTAAGTATTCTTAAGGG
>JAOXJP010000015.1:636837-664492 GCA_025762735.1 Platanus orientalis | reverse complement strand
CCGGCTCTCAACCTGACGCCACCCTCCTCCTTTATCCGGGCTTGAGACCGGCAATGTCTGAAGATACAAACATTGGCAGAGTTAATGGCGGAGATATCTGAAGTCTAAAAAACAAAAACCCTCCATAGAGAGTGGGCTAATCTTAAATGTGAAAAAACAAAACCCTTTAGAGAGGAAGGACCATGAAAGTGAGAGAGGCACCATGATAGCAAGAGAAAGATGCTATGAGAAGAAGAGAGTAGCATTAGAGGGTTACTTGGTTTTCGTCTTGAAAGCTCTCGACCATCAGGAGTCGAGAGGAGAGGAGACTGATAAATCAAATGAACATATTTAGAATTAGGGCATTAAAGTATTTAGATGAAATGAAATGATTTCATTTTTTCTTAAAAAGTTAAAAAATGGTTATTACCCAGTGCTGGTCCCGTAACTACAGGGTGAACTAGAGACAGACTTAACCTTTGGCTTATTGCACAAAGTGGCTATTCACAAGACTCGAACCCACGTTTTCATACTGACAACCCAAGCCACTACCATAGCACCAAAGCAATGACCCTTTTTTCTTAATAAGTTAAATAACATTATTTTAAATTATTTAATTTAAGACAACCAAACACATTATACAGCTTAAATGAAGTGATTTGAAAATGGAATCATTTAAAATGAAACTATTCCTAATATGTAGGTTAACCAAGCAGGCCATTAGTTATCTTTCCAACAAGTACAAAATTTTGCAAGTCTAATTTTACTAAGAAAAATTATGACCAAAATAATGAAAAGATATCAATTTGTGATAGAACTTGTGTTTTTAGAGTTTGTAATTAAGAATTTTCTTAGATAGTTTCTTCATAGTAAGTTTTGGTTAGATGAGTAATGTGTTTTTTCATCCTAATCAATAGCAAGAAAAAGAGGGAAAATTTTTGTCTCTATCCATTGCACATATGGGACAAGAGAGTTCAAACGAGGCGAGTGGTCTTGATCTATGTCAAACAACCAAAGAGACTAATTTTGTCATGGTTACATCTCAAGTAGAAGAAAGCAGAATTCAAGGTGACCCTCATATTTCAACAAAGAACAAGTGCAGCTTCTCTGAAGCAAGTTGAAGGGGAAAGATAGCCGCTCAAATGCGGCTAATAACAAAGCAATTGGGTGAACTCAAGGTAATGACAACCACTCAATAGAGTTCTCAATTGACCCGACCCAAAAACTAGGATGATGTTACTTGGTTGAATTGTCCGAGTAACTCAGACGAGTTGTCAAGAAATCCGGCCTCGTAACCCAATTTCTCCCTTAAATATCCCCTGATAAAAAGAAAAATCTTAAATCTTAAAATGTCCTAAAAAAATAAAAAACTTAACTGTTGAACCGTAATCCAATCGAGCTCTATGGTCATCTTCTTCCCTTCCCTTCCGTCTCTCCTTCCATCACTGATGTTGCCCTTCTTATCATTGCAATCATAGAAGAGCAATACAAGAGACGAACAACCACTATTCATATCCTCCCATTAACATGCCATCTTCTTGATCTCAACCAATAGCCTCAGTTTCTTCCCATGGAACAAAGTGGACCACATATCATTCTCTGCACTAAAGATATAGCGAACGTCGCTAGGTCTTGTCTGGGGAAGTTTTGCATCGCTAAGGGTCAGCAATAGAATCAAGAGTTGTATCAGAATCTTTGTTGGAATTTTTCTCTCCCTCTTTGCTCTAGTCGACTCTCTTCTGCACTGGTGTTGCTTTGTGGGTGATTGGTGAGGTTAGATTCATTAGAAGGCTTCAATAAGACTTGCTCAATAGAAAAGTAGGATCTTTATAGTTAATAGAATTGTGAATTTCTAAGCTTTTCACCATTGGATCTATGTGCATGACTTTGTGAAAAAGGACAACACGGTTAGGATTAGTATTTAAAAACTCAGATCGGTCTGGTGACTTGGAAGTCTACTGATCCGAGTTATTCGATAAGTTGTTCCCAATTAACCATCTAGTCAGTGCAAAAATATATTTATACTTTATAAAATACATAATAATACAATTAAAAAATGAGGATAATTTGATAAACTTTGATAGAAAATACAAAAGAAAAAAAAATGTACACGTAATTAATTTTAATTTTAATATATGTATAATTTCATACATAAATGGTGGATAACATGTTATGACTAACCTATAAAATAACATCTTACAAATAATCTATAAAATTACGTATCAAAGCAATCCATGACACTAATTTTAGCATCTACAATAAATCAATAAACTTGCAAAAGGAAGTCATGTTACCTTATTCTTTCATATAAATCATTTATGTCATCAACATGTTAAATCCCTCAAAACCAAAAATGCTACAATCGTTAGTCAACATATTAATAAATAAATCAAACATATAACCAACAACTCATTTACATAGCCATAAAACATTCAATTAAATTTATCTCGTAAAAGTTTCTATCACTCATAAAGAAGTAAAGGATCCCATCCCAATACTGGAACCGTGACATCTATTTGATTCAAATCTATTAGTTCATCTACTTTCTCAACTTTTGAGTCATTTCCATCTATTTTTCCAAACAAACTCAATCATCTTCTGCATTTCAACCAATACATTACCAAGTATGGTTGGAGTCATGGCTAGAACTATTTCTCCTCAATACCCTATCCCACACTCTCAAATTATAGTGACTATATACCAAACTTTCCAATTTTTCTTGCTTCAAACAATTTCTCTTCTTAGTATGAATTTGATCAAAAGCACTCTAATTCCTTTCACTTGGAAATGATGAAGAATTTTGACTTAAAATCTTTATGGCTATCCATTGGAGAATCGGACAAGTCGAACCATAGGATTCCCACCAAAAAATTGAAAACAAAATATGAGATATTAAAATCTAATTTTAATGCATAAACTTGAAATCTATATATATTTGAAGAACTTGTAATAAAATTATATATTTGACGAAACTTTCATTCGATAATTAATTGTCAAGTCTAACCTAAAAGACCTTAATACATTCATAAATGGTCTAATATACAAGATACAAAATTCAAAAACAAAAATTAATTTAGTAACATCCCTATGAGTGAAATAATAAGATAATGTTCACAGAAAAATAAATAAACGATACCTCATTAATAGCAAGTATCTATTTATCTTCATCTCTCTCTAGAACATTAATTGCAACTTGAAAACCAAGTCGAATATTTGGATCTTATTAACATCATAGTGATATCGTATTGCAGGATTAAAAAAGCAGTTGATGAGATGTAAAGGATGATGAAACTTGGTCTCAAGTCTTCTATCAATTATTTATCAATATTTCATCTAAGAAGTTTCATCATTCCCACACACCTCAATAATTGTAAGTTTTGTTTTACCTAAAACATCGTAAATATATCCCATGGTAGGTGTTTCTTTTCTATTAACCATGCATAAAACCTTTACAAGTGGAGCAACAACCTTTGTAGATTTTTTTGTCTTCAAAATATAACATCCAAATAAATTTTCTCTGTTTCCAAAACTTCAGTAGACTTTGCAAATGATGAGATAACCCATTCTTCATCCAAGAACATTTCCTCATCAAACAAATTCACTAGTTAAAATAAATATATTAAAATTTTTATACAATTTAAATTAAAGAAAAAAATACAACTTTAAAATGCAAGAAATAAAAGAACATATATATTTAAAAGTCAAGTAAAAAAAAAAAAAAAACTTACGTACTCTAAAAGACTTTCACATAAAATATAATTTGTAGCAAATCTTATTAGCCCAGGTCTAACAATTTCCTTTCCATTGATAAAATTCTCCATCATGCTTATCAAATGGCAATGATTATAAGTGAATTTAACATCCTTCTTTACAAAATCAATCAATCCTCAATGTGTTCTAACTTTCCAAATTCTTGTAACATTAAATCCGCATAATAAGCAACACAATGTATCCAAAATAAGTTAATCCTCTTTTAGCATCACCAACCTTCCTACAACAACATAACTTGCCTCATTATATGTTATCACTTAGACAACATTATCTTCACATATCATTTTAACAACCTTATTTAACAACTTGAAAATATTTTTTACATTTTTATCATCCCTGAAGCATCCACAAATTTGATAAACATGACTCTATGCAAGCAACAAACTAAAAAATTTATTAATGTCCTCTCCTAGTCTCCTTCTAATCTTTCTATGCATCAAATACAATGAAAAAACTTGTATCTAACCAAGAATTCCTATACTTATTAAATCATTCTTCTAAGTGATTTTTTCTCCTTTTAAAAGTGGTCCACTCAACTCATATAGTATAAGAACTTTGTACCCAGGACCATAAACTCTAACTGCTTCTAAAACCTTAACAAAATAAGGAGAATCTACAACATTAAAAGGTATTGTTGTATGATAAAACCATGTCACAATGACCTTATTCACATGTTTTCTTGAACTTTTAACATTCATACTCGCCTTTATTAACATCTGACATGATTTTGAACCATAGCTAACCATATTTTTCCCCTTATTTCTTGTTGTATTACCATCACTACCATCATCTTCATCTATCTCAATTCCAAAAGACCCCATAAAATTCTACTTATCTTTTTTTCTTCCCTAAACCACTATTTTCCACATATTTTTTCATATCTTGAAAAACTTCCTTTTAGGCCTTTGTATAAATTTTAACATCACCAATAACCCTGACAAAATGTCGTTTGAAACCATTGATTCCTCCAAATACACACAACCTATAACAATTACATTTAACCTTCGTTTCATCCTTTGTAATTGGAATGTCATGTTTTCAAATAGAATCCCTTAAACTATTTATATTTATACCCTCAGGGATAGCTTCAAGAGAAGAGATAGCAAAGAACTAACATTATTATCTTGATAAGAATATGACAATAAAATACTTATTAAAATTTAATATTTGATAAAATGATAAAAGTATTCATTACGAGACTATACTACTAATATTTCTAAGCCATGTAAAAGAAAAAAGAAAGGATAAGATAATTCCAAAAGAGTCCATGAGTGCTTAAACTTCCAAAAAATGGTGACTTTTAAAACCTAACAAAAAGTAATCATATGTCTTTAGAAAAAAAAAATACCAATTAACTAGAAAAAACAATCAATCTAATAATACATTAATGGTTGAGGATGTAATGAACTAATTATCAAAGAAACAAAATATAGAACCATGCAATCCATAACAAAAAATTTACCAACTAAATATAAAAAATCAATAAAAAAAAAAACATAATCCTATTTCAACATTCCATTATTTGGTTTTTGACATTATTATAATATTTTCTTCGAAATGAACTATGTCCTTTTGACAACCAAAACATTTCAACAAGATATGTTCCTCTTCATTCATTCATTAACTTAAAGTGGTGTTTTCTGAATTTTATCTACATATTGCTATAAACTCAAACCTACCCTTGCAACCAAACACAACATTAAGTAGGTCCCAAAATCTTTCAAAGATGATCAAATTCAATCATCACAAGCTTATACAACCTTCTAAACCATTAATTAAGCATTATGTTCCTTACAATAATTAAAACATATTCAATTTAATTAATAGATGTTAGGCCTAAATCTAATCGAATGGAATAGAATTCTATATAAGAAATTAAACCTAATAATCATTGTGTTCAAATTTTCAAAAAAAATTTAATCAAATAACCATATCATATAAGTCTTATGAAAGAATAAAAAATAGTAAAATATATATATTAAAAGTTAAACTAAACTGACATGGTAATACTTAATCTCTCATCCTCTCCCATACATCAAAGTAGGTTCCCCTAGACCTCAACTCAAGCTTAACTGGACCTTGGATTGGATTGAATTAAGATTTTATAATACAAACCCACTAAAAAAAAACCAATTACTCAAGGATTATCATTATTCACTACTGTAGTAATTATGGGAGGGGAATTAAGAGGTAGAGCATCTAAAAGTTGCTTTTAGATATATACACCCAATAAATTTATGTTGTTTTATCGAGAGAATATCTACCAAAACACCCTTCAGGTTTCAGAGTTCAGATGCTAATCATGCTATATTGATACTTCGATTTCTCATGATTGACATATCAATCGAAATCTTAACTGGTCAAATGATATGGGTAATCCTAACCGGTGATTTGAAATTCGTTGGTAACCAGAAAAACTCGGTTAAGTCACTTAACTTGACAAAGTTCCTACTTGACTCGCCCTAAAAACTGGGAAGACCTCATCCACCTAGTCAACCAAATTACTCGACCAAGTTATCTGAGTAACTTGGACAAGTTGTCTAGAATCCCAACTATGTAACCTAGTTTTTCTCTTCAATACCCTTAGTAAAAACAAAAAACAAAAAACTTAAAAATCCTTAAAAAATAGAAAACTTAACCGTCAGTCCGTCGTCTAATCGAGCACCCTGTTCATCTTCTTCCCTTCCCTTCCCTTCCATCACTAGCAATGCACTTCTTGTCGTTGTAATCGTAGATATAAAAGAGATGAACATCCACTATTCTTCATACCTGCCCATTAACTCATTGTCTTCTTAATCACAACCAATAGCCTCTATTTCTTTCTCATAGAACAGAGTAGACCATATATCATTCTTTGCACTGGAAATAGAGCGAACATCACTAGGGATTTTTTGGGGAAGTTTTGCATCGGTTAGGATCAGTAGTAGAATCCAGAGTTGTATCAAAATCTTTGTTGGTATCTTTCTCTCCCTCTCTACTTTACTCAACTCTCTTCTACATTATTGTTGTTTTATTTGTGAGTGATTGGTGAAGTTAAATTCGTTAGAAGGCTTTAATAAGACTAGCTCAATAATAAAGAAAGTAGGATCATTATAGTTAATGGATTTGAGAATTCCAAGTTTTTCACAATTGGATCTATTCGCATGACTTTGTGAAATAGAATAGCACGGTTAGGATTGTCCATATTGTCTAAACAGTTGACATTTTCATTATTAAGTCAATCATGAGAAAACAAAATAGCAATGTAGCATGATTAGCGTCTAAACTATGAAGCCTAAAGGTTGCTTTGGTAGATACTCTCTCAACAAAACAACATGAGTTTATCAAATGTATATAAAAATAACTTTTAGATGTTCTGCTTCTTGATTTTTTTTCTCATGATTACTACAATAATAAATAATGATAATCCCTAAGTAATTGATTTGTTGAGTAGGTTTAAACTAGAAAATTTAATCCAATCCAATTCAAAGTTCAATTAAGCTTAAGTTAAAGGCTTAGAGGAACCTACTTTAATGTATAAGAGAGGATGAGAGTTTGGGTATTACCATATCAACTTAGTTTTAGTTTTTTTGATACATATTTTTTAATCTTTTTTCAATAAGAGCTTATATGATATGTCATTTAATTAAAAAAAATTTAAAATTTGAATACAAACGATTATTTGGCTTGATTTTTTATATAGAATTATATTCAATTCAATCAGATTTAGGCCCAACATCTATTAATTAAATTGAATATGATTTAATCATTGTAAGGATAATGTCTAATTAAGGGTTTAGAAAATTGCATAAGAATGAAATGATTTAGTTAGATCATCTTTGAAAGATTTTGGGACCCACTTAATGATGTGTTTGGTTGCAAGTGTAGGTTTGAGTTTTTGAATTAACAAATGAATGAGGAACATAATTCGTTAAGATACTTTGGCTGTAGAAAGGGCATAGTTTCCTTCGAATAAAGTATTATAATAATGCTAAAAACCAAATATTGGGAAGCTAGAATAGGATTATGTTTTTTTATTAATTTTTTTTATTTAATTGGTAAATTTTTTGTTATGAATCACATTGTTCAATACTTCGTTTTTTTTCTATCATTGCATCCTCAACCATTAACATATTTACTAGATTGATTTTTCCTATGTAATTGGTATTTTTTTCTAATGACATATATAATTACTTTTTGTTAGGTTTTAAAGGTCTCCAGTTTTTGGAAGCGCAAACAATTGACTCTTCTTAAATGATCTTATCATTTTTTCTCTTCTACATGATTTATAAATATAAGGAGTGGTATAATTGTGTAATAAATATTTCTATCTTTTAACCAAATGGATTTCTTCTTAATATTAAATCTTAATTAGTATTTTATTGTCTTATTTTTGTCAAGATAATAATGTTAATTCAAGTTTGTCATCTCGTTATCCTTGAGGATACAAATATAGATATTTTGAGGGATCATGGCTGGAAACATGACATTCTAATTACAATGGATAGGAAGAAGGTTAAATATAATTATTGTGGGATATGCGTATCTAGAATAATCAATCATTTCAAACATCTTGCTAGGATGATTGTTGATGTTAAAATTTGTATGAAGGCCCCAAAGGAAGTTCATCAAGATATGAAAAATGTATAGAAGATGGTGGTTTAGGGACAAAAAATAAAGAATTTTATGTGGTCTTTTGAAATTGAGATTGATGAAGATGATGGTGATGGTAGTAAAAACAAGAAATAAGGAAAAAAATATGGCTAACGATGGCTTGAAATCATCTTAGATGTTGATAACAGCAAGTATCATGTCAAAAGTTCGAGAAAACATATGAATGCAGTCATTGCAAGATGGTTTTATCATGCAACAATTTCCTTTAATGCAGTGGAATCTCCTTATTTTATTAAGGCTTTAGAAGTGGTTAGAACTTATGGTTCTGGTTACAAAGCTTTTACACCATATGAGTTGAATAGACCACTTTTAGAAGGATAAAAGAGCCGCTTAGAAAAATAATTTAGTAAATATATGAATTCTTGTTCAAATAAAGGTTGTTTCATTGTATCTAATACAAAGAAAGATAAAAAGGGAGGATATTAATAATTTTTTTAGTTTGTTGACCACGTGAAACCATGTTTATCAAATCTGTGGATGCTTCAGGGATAATAAAGTATAAAAAAATATTTTCAAGTTGTTAGATGAAGTTGAAACCATAAATGAAGATATTGTCAACCAAGTGATAATAGACAATGAGACAACATTTATAATCATGGTCACATGTTAAGCAAGATAAGGAAGCTTACCAATGGGAATGAAATTGTTAGACCTAAACTAACAAAATTCGCTACAAATTATATTCTCTGTGAAAGTCTTCTAGAGTTAGTAGATGTTTTTTTACTTGACTTTCAAATATGTATGTTCTTTTATTTCTTTCATTTTAAAGTTGTATATTTTTTTTATCACAAATTGTATAAAAAATTTAATATCTTTGTTTCTTTCTTTTTTTAATTTTAATTAGCAAAGTTGTTTGAGAAAAATGTTCTTAGATGAGGAATGAGATACCTTATCACTTGTAAAGTCTATAGAAGGATTGGAAATAGAGCAAATTTTTTTGGATGTAACATTTTAGAGATAGAAAATCTACAAAAGATTATTGCTCTACTTGTAAAAGTCTTACGTATGGTTGATAGAGAATGAACGCCTACCATGGGATATGTTTATGATGTTTTAGGTAAAGCAAAACTTGCAATTGTTGAGGTGGATGAGAATGATGAAACTTCTTATATGGAGTATTGGAAAATAATTGATAGAAAACTTGAGATCAAGTTTCATCATCCTTTACATCTTTCCAACTAATTTCTTAATCTTGTAATACTATATTGTTTTGATGTTAATAAAGATCCAAATATCCGACTTGGTTTATAAGCTGTAATTAATGTTCTAGAGAAAGATGAAGATAAACAGATACTTTCTATTGATGAGGTATCATTTATATTTTTTTTCGTAAATATTATCTTATTATATAACCCATAGGATGTTACTATATTAATTTTTCATTTTAAATTTTGTATCTCGCAAATTAGACCATTAATGAACGCATTCGGTTCTTTTGGGTCAGACTTGACTATTAAAGGTTGAACAAAAGTATCACCTGGTATGCAATTTTATTACAAGTTCTCTAAATATATAGTAGATTTCAAATTTATGCATTAAGATTAGGCTTTAAGATCTCGTGCTTTATTTTTAGTTTCTTAGTGGAAATCTTATAGTTTGACTTGTCTGAATCTCCAATGAATAACCATAGGGATTTTCTTCATCTCCAAGTGAAAGGAATTGGGGTAATTTTGATCAAATTCACATAAGGGAAAAATCGTTTGATGCAAGAAAATTTGGAAAGTTTAGTGTACATTCACTATAATTTAAAAGTTCGAGATAGAGTATTGAGGAGAAACAGTTTTACCTATGACCCAACTATACTTGATAATGTACTAGTTGAAAATGCATAATATTATTGGGTTTGTTTGGAAGAAGAGATAGAGATGAGTCAAGAAGCTGGGGAAGTAGATGACCTAATAAATTTGGATTGAATAGATGTCACGGTACTAATCATGAGATGGGGAGTGATGAGACCAAGAAGGTTTTAGGAGATAGATTTGATTGAAAGTATTATGACTATATAAATGAGTTGTTGGTTATAGGTTTGAATTGATTTGTTAAGACATTAACTAATGATTGTGGCATTTTTGGTTTTGGGGGATTTAGCATGTTGATGACATAAATAATTTATATAAACGAATAAGATAAAATGACTTCCTTTTACTAATTTATTAATTCATTGTAGATTGTAAAATCAGTATCATGGATTACTTTGATATGTAATTTTATAGATTGTTTGTAACATGTTATTTTATAAGTTATTCATAACATGTTATCCACCACTTTAGTAGGAAATTATATAAATATTAAAATTAATTATGTGTTCATCATTTTTTTTCCTATATTTTCTATTAGAGTTTCTCAAATTATCCTTTTTTTTATAATTTTATCTATTTTTATTATATTTATATCCATTTTTCTTGTATTATTATGACTAGCTGGTACCTGGGAACAAGTTACCGAATAACTCGGATTGGTAGATTTCCAAGTCAATGAACTGACCCTAGTTTTTAAACTCTGAGGACAATTGTTGCACCTGCTAACGCCATACCACTTGTTCTAAAGACAGTGGACTTAAAGGGGAAATCTACATCAGTAATAGTGCAATCGAGTCTATCTCCACACCACTAAATGAACCAACACTAGAGGCAAATAAAATGTTGCTTATTGTTCCAAAAATGCCTTCAGACATAATGCAACACCTAATAGCCATGATAGAAAAAAGGGTCCGGGAACAGGTCTGAATGCCGAAGGAGAAAGAAGAAAACAAGATCCACACTGTCAAAGTACAGACGAGTAAAAAGGATATAGCTGTTACAGCACTTTAATAGATCATAGCCCAGATTAACCCCAAATTGAAAAAATCAAAAGCTATTAAACAAAAATTATTACACAAAATAACCCATCAAATTTGAGTATGAGTTGTATCGCATCCCACATCAGGATGCGTTCTAAAAGTTCCAAATAAAGTCAGGGAAGTAGAGAAACTGATTGGAAACTGGAAATAGAAAATCAAGTTCAAAAAAAATAAAATAAAATAAAATAAACTTATATGCCTTTCATAGTATAAATGACCAGTGGAAAATAGCTGAATTACTTGGACTAGTAATCATAAATGAAAAGCTGAAATTTTCTTTGGAATTTTTTTTTTTTCATCAGCCAGATGCAGTTCCTGCTCTACCACTTTCGCTTGCTTCTTCAAAGTATGGTGTAATGGTGTTTGGTTACAAGCTCCTCAAGTGAATGCATCACAACAACTACTTGTTTCAACTCCTTTCCAAAATCCCCTTCTTTCTGTTTGTTTGGAAATTCAAATTAAGCATGACTCTTCAACAGCCATTTTCTAATTTTTCCCTTTGTACATTAAGAATGGTTCAGCAAGTTAGCTTTTTAGTTGATGCATGGAAATCAAAGCACATCATAGACTCCAGGCAGAGTGATGTAGGATCCCAATGGAATTAGGTGCCTATAATAATTAATTGATGAACAAAAACCTAAAATAAAAGTTTATGCAAGAAAGATTGAATCTTGAAATTCAAAAATACTGAAAATTAAAGAAAACAATTTAAGATTGCAAACTTACTCAAGAAAACATGCAAGAATTAAGCAAATCCAATTAAGATTGCCTTAATAACAAAAGAGAATTAAAAGAAATTGAAGAAAAATTAAATAAATAGCAAGAAGAATTCAAGAATGCGGAAAATCCCCAAATTTTGGGTTTTTGATTTTTGGAACTCTAATTTTGAGGGGACACCAAGACGCACCTCCTCTTTTATGTGGGAGAATGATTCTATGAAAGAAAATTAGAAGCAAATGGGGTTTAGAATGGAGCAGCTCCAAGGGTGGATTTTCTTGGTTTTAGGGTTCTTGAAAATTGGGGAAAATTCAAGAAAATGAGATTTTAAAGTGAGAAATTGGGGAAAGTGCTATGGATGGGTTTGTTGATGATGGAAGGCTAAGGTTTGAAAGGAATTACGTTTTGGGTGAAAAGGGTAAAAGTAATCAAAGAAAAGAGGTTGCTGAAAATTTTATGGTTTCAAAAAAATCCAAAGAAAGTGTTCTTGAATCACAATATTATAAGATAGATGTAAAGGTTAGTGAAAACAGAATTTTGTAGATCAGATAATGGAGAAAAAAAGAATAGAAATCAGAAAATTAACAAGATTAAAGAATAAAGAAATAATAGGAAAGAGGTAGGGTTGTAGGGAAAGAAAAAGAGGAAGAGAAGTAGAAGGAGAAGACTCACCTTAACAAGAGGGGGTCTTGGAGAGGAAGCACACTAGCCGTGGGGTTCCAATTTTCTTCAAAACTTCATTAATCAAAAACTGGCGTACATTAGTGGACGGCTGGTATAAAGACCTAATTAATAAAAGAAATTGACTAAAATACCCCTATCTAAAGAGTGGTACAGCCAGCACTAAAAACCCCATAAAAACTTTAAAAAATAATTAAAAAAAAAAAACACTCTAAAAACTTCTAAAACTTCTTCAAACTTCTACTAACTCCCACCCTATGGCTCATAAAGACCTTATTACATAAAATTTTCCATAATTAAACCCAATAACATAAAGAAAACTAACTCTAATTAAATAGGTAGCAAGCTTTCTTCTTGAAATTCTCATTGGACCTTGGCTTTCGCTTCCAAAGAGGATATATCTTCTCAAGCCATTGCAATGCTACCGCATCACAAAGCATCATTCTTATATATTATTCAAATATTTTCAAATCCACAATTTCAACTCCTTCCTAACTAGTAGCACTCTCATCAATCATTATATCAAAAAATAAACAGCAAGAGTAAAACATAAGCAAGAAATTGATCTTAAAATATGACTAACCTGTTCTACAATAGTGGTGTAAGCAGGATGTAGATCCTTTTGAATTTGCAGAACTTGTTCATTTTGCACAACTTTGTCATGATGTTGGCATTTAATTGACTCAAATATCTGGGTATTGGGCATGTTTAGTGCTACCATCTTCATCAACTCTAGCCCAATTCAACCTTCAGAGATGCTATCTTTCAAGTGCTTCAACTGGCTCACTGCCTGCTCTGTGTGAACCTTTGCTGAATCTTCTGTTTGAAACAAAAGGATTTAGCCACAGAAGCCCTGTTGATGAAGTTCATAATTGCATCTTAAGTTTAAGCTCTGAATCCCTAACTAGAGATTCATGGACTAGCTCTACCTCTCCAATTCTTGCATAACTCCATTGCTCTTCCCTGTTGCTACAATTCTCACATTAATGCTTCCACTAGCTCACTCTCTATGCAAGACCTCGAGTTGATTTCAATTAGTTCTCCAATTTCTCTTTCTCTCGACCTTCACATTTCCCTCTTGCTTGAGATTGTTCCTGATGTCATGAAATCAAAATTACTCATTGCTGATTAATTATAACTTCACATCCATGATCCTTCAAGTAAACAATTTCTACATCAAGGTAAGAATCAACAAAGCTGTTAGAACTTTCCTTTTCACCAATCAAATAAATGTATTGTGTAATTTAAAATTTGTTAACACGATGAAATTAGTGAAACCAATCCATTCTGCTAATGGATATTATGCAAGAATGGAATCTCAACTTGTGAGCAATTCCACAATCCTTGATGGAATTTCAAAAACATCTCCCGATATGACACTGAGTTTCCAATCCCAATATCACATAGCATACTCGATGGAGCTATTCCTCGATCTTATTCTCACTACCAATAATCGCCACAAGAACACTTGCCTCCACTGAAATGGTGAAACCGGTAAGGATCTCGCAGCACAATTTCCCTCCTGATGGCTCCACTTACGAACTTGTAAACAGAATGGCAATCACCACAAACACGAAGGTTCTTGAAGATTCTGATCATCGAACATTCTGGAGCATTAATCAAACCAAATGCAAGGGCAAGCTTCTCACTGTGATTCCAAAGATTGTGCTCCTTTTGTTCTTCATCCATGTCATGCAATGCAAAGCTTGTATCAGGGACATAACCTGCTTCTTTGATCATATTCATAAGCTCCTTTAACTTAGCATAGATCTGCCTGGCTTGTGGGTGGGACCGATCTCCCATCCCAAACGAACTCACCTTGTTCTTAACTTTAACCCAACTGCAAGCAGGTTTCTTTTTTATGTTACTCATTTTCATTTGCCTTCTGACATTCTCTACCTCATCCCACCTTCCACTGATCGCACACACATTTGATAGAAGAACATAAGCTGAGTCATCTGATGGGTCCAACTTGAGAAGATTCTTGGCAGCTTTACTTCCAAGCTCCAAATTACAATGGGTTCTACATGCGGCTAACAGGCTCCGCCAAACAAGGTCATTGGGTGGGACTGGCATTTCCTTGATGAACCTTTCAGCATCTATGAGCCTCCCAGATCGTCCAAGGAGGTCAATTATACATACACAATGCTCTATCCCAGGCGGGACACCAAATTTTGAAGTCATTGAAGCAAAGTATGCAAGACCCTCATCCACTAGACCCCCATGGTTACATGCAGAGAGAAGTGAAACAAAGGTGACATGGTCTGGGTCTGGTCCTAATTGTAGCATTTCATGAAAAGCTTCCCTAGCTTGCTCAACACACCCATGTCTTGCAAACCCTGATATCAATATGTTCCATGACATTCGTGACCGGTTGCTTGGCTTGGGAAGTATTTTCAATACATCATCCATTTCTCCACATTTTCCATACATATCCATTGCTGCATTTATAACATGGATATTTGAGTTGAACCCAAGTTTAATGAACAAATCATGAAGTTGCTGGCCTTCCTCCAATACAGCCAAGTTTGCACTAGCAGCAAGGCCTCCAGAGAAACTGAATTGATCTATCTCAAAGGCAGCGCGTCGCATCTCCACAAAAAGTTTTAAAGCTTGCTCTCCATGGCCATTATGTGCGTTTGCAGTAATTATTGCATTCCATGCAACAACAGTTTTATTAAGCAATCCACCAAAGATGAAATTGCTCGAATCTGGGTCACCGCAGTTGGCATACATTGTTAGAAGAGAATTCTTCACGTAATCATCCATCTCGAATCCAGTTGAAACCATATGGGCATGGAGTGGCATCCCATATTTCAATAGATCATCTGGAGCAGAGCAAGCACCAAGAACATTTACCATGGTAATGTAGTTTGGAGACATGCCATCTTCTCCCATCAAGTTAAAAGCTTTTATTGCCTCATGAGATCCTCCATTCTCAACATGACCCCCTATAAGTGTATTCCATGTAATCACATCCCTCTCAGGCATTGTTTGGAGTACCAATTCGGCTGCTCTCATAGTGCCACACTTTCCGTACATGGTGACTAATGCATTGCCCACTATCAAATTCTCATGGAGCCCGTCTCGAATAACAAGCGCATGGACAATTTTGCCCTCAATCAGAGCATCAGGGCTTGCACATGCAGCCAATGCACTAGCAAAAGTTACGTGATTTATTGCTTTATTGGAACCAAACAGTTCTGCCAAAAGTTTCAGGGCATCTTGGAACTCCCCGTCCTCTGCATAGCAAGCCATCATGGAATTCCATGAAATCAAATCCCTTTCAGGCATCGCAACAAACAACACTTTGGCATCTTTTGGTCTTCCAGACGCGGAATACAAAGCAACAAGAGTATTGCAAACACAAACAACTGAATCCAGCCCAAGTTTAACAACTATACCATGAATTCCCCTACCCCACTTCAAATTATCAACAGTACTACAAGCTGAAACCAAACTGGATAGTGTAGTAGAATTGGGTTTTTCATAAGCATGACGCATATGATGAAAACATCTAAGTGATTCCTCACAAAACCCATTATGTGAATATGCAGATATCATTGAATTCCATGATATTGTGTCACGTGCCTCCATCCTATCAAAGACATAGCATGCATCTTCCACACTCCCAAAATTACCAAACATGGATATAAGAGAGTTTGTGACGGAAACATTAGACTCATACCCAGAAACCACAACATGTGCAAGAATCTGACCACCCAATAATTCATCCTCAAGCAACCCACATGAACTAATCACTGTCGCCAAAGAGTTTTGATTGCAATTGACCCCTTCACGCCTCATTTGTTGATAAATCTTCACACTGTCATCAAGTTCTCCATTGTTCAAATAGCCTACCATCAAGGAAGTCCAAGAAACTACATTGCGGTCGGGCATCTCCTCAAAAAACCTCCGTGCATTAGAAGTAAACCCATATGTACCATAGAAGTGCAGAAGCGCTGTGCCTACAAACACATCGGATAACAATCCAATCTTAACAACAAGCCCATGAATTTGAATTCCTTGATAAACCATTGATGCAGATCTGTTGCAAGCAGTAATCAGAGTGGCAAACACAAATCCATTTAGATCAATGCCTTGGTCCCGCATATCACGGAATAATCCAATTGCTTCCTGATATAAACCTACTCGAACATAACCTGAGATCATGGTATTCCATGACACCTCCGTTCTTTGAGGCATTTGATCAAACAGGGACCGAGCAGCTTCTAGCTTGCCAAATTTCAGGTACATATTTATTAACGTATTTGATTGGAAAAGGCTGAGATGGGTTAAATCCTTCACGCAAAGTGCATGTATTACTTTCCCAGTGATCAAACTGGTGATTTCTGAGAAACCCTTTTGGGGAAAGGCAGAGATTTCGGGGTTTGGGTTGTAGGAGAGGAATTGAACTCCATGATTTGTGGGTTCTTTGTCTCTGCATGGAATACAAGTTGATAGGAATTTAAAATGGTTTTGGACAGTAAGGAGGAAAGAAAAATTGGTGGAGAATGCTGATTTGAATTTCAAAGACGATAGTTTCTTACAACACATAACCGGGTCTAGTCTCGTTATTACTGACAAAGTAACTGTGGGACTTTTGTTTAACCTTGAACCTCGTCGAAGGTAGATTGGATTAACAGTGATAAAACTGGATCAAAAACTAAAACAAACAAATAAATTAGAGGCACCAATCACGGCCTCCGGTTCCAAAACAAAACCTTTCCCCGCCTTTTATAATTTGATTTGAGTAACAGGCCGCACTGAGTGAATCGGGATCTTCTGTAGCTGAAGCCCATAGCAATCACCGTGGGCTGACAAGTGGTATTTATAGGAGCCGGAGGAGTGGCCAAATAAAAATGGTGCCCTAAAGTGATGGCAGCCCGTGGTGATGGCCTATATCTTGTGTTATATCTTTTGTTGTTGATTGGAAATTCCTTTTTTTTTTTTTTTTCTTTGACAAGTGTGTTTTAAGTGTGTTTTGGTTGGAAATTAGTTGTACCAAGTATGTCAGTGGCACGTGACATGATTCCAAATCCTTATCTAATGACCATAGGTATTGAGTCAGAGAGAGAGACCGAACTACGGCTGTCCGATTAGCCTTTGAACATAACTAGACAATTTGGAGGGGGGTTCGTGCCCTCAAGGTACTTTCTGCCTTTACTTTTTTTTTCTTTTTCTTTTTCTTTTGGTAAATAAATTCAAGATCTACCCTGAAGAGCCTGACAACTCTCCAAGGAAAGACCACCGAACACAGCCTTAAAAAGACTTCCTTCATTAAAAACTCTCTGAGCTAGATTGTGAGCATCCATATTAAAATATCGAGAGATATGAGATACATTCAAGGACTTGATAACAGCAGCACATTCCATAAAAAGATGTCTTGCTTGTTATGGGCATGCCCAAAAGTGACCATTCAAAATGTTTATTACCTGGGCAGAGTTTGAATAGAGATTGATAGAAGAAGCCTTAAGTTGGACTGCTAACTGGAGACCCAAGAGGCAGGCATCCTTTTATGCTATTAAGGGCTCCACCCATGAATTATGTTTCCTGCCCGATACCAGCCACCAACCACACTGATCGCGAGCCATTGCAAAGATTGTCATATACTGGTTATGTACAGGAACAGCCGCATCCACCTGTATTCGTATCACAGAAGAGCCATGTTGATAATCACCAAAATACTCACGTTGGGTCAAAAAAAGGGAGGGTGATCAACAGGGTTAGCAGGCGTGACACTCAGGTCCAGGTCGTGAGCTAACCTACGATAGGACATCCAAACATGAGAAGCATTAAAAGGTTCCCCTTTGAACACCAGTTTATTTCACTGCAGCCATATGCACCATAACATCAAAGCTAACCTTACCAGATTTCGTTTTTTTTTTTTCTAAACGAAATAGCCATTTAAACTTAAACCAATAAAATAGCCATTGTCGAAAAGATAGGTTAGGCCAAGTAATATTCACCATCGATTGGGTCCATACACCATTTATAACCTTACATTGGACAAGGCTATGGAAAACTAATTCCTCACTATTTTGACACATGGGACACAAAGGAGATATTTAAGGAATCCACCTATTTAGGGCCTTTTTTACTGCTAAAGCATCAAATGCAGCTCTCCATAAGAAATTTTTTATTTTATTTGGAATTGGTAAACCCCACACTTGATTCCACGGAGTAGCTGGCTAGGGTGTTGGTGTGTTAATCTGATTTGTAAGAAGTCCATATGTTGATTTAAATATAAACGACCCTTTTTGTTCATGCCTCCATATAATGTGATCGTGTGGTAAGTTACGGGTGAGAGGAATTCTTAGAATGGTCTGTTCCTCTTCAGATGTGATGTAATCACGAATTGGATGGAGATCCCAGGACATCAATGAAGAGTCAATAAGATCTTGAACCTTTAGAATCTGCCATATATTTGGAGGAGGAGGCGAACTGAGAGCACAAGATGTTAGACTTGGAATCCGTTTATCATTCTAGATAGACACCCTTTGCCATTTCCTATAATCCACAGATATCCTTATTGAAGAACTTGTCTTCCACAAAGCAAACTTTTCCAACCCCAAGATCCAAAGGATTTAACCTTATGGTAAAAACATGAGAAGACAGAAAATATATAGACTTTATTAACTGGGCCCGGAGGGAATGGGGATGGGAGATAGGTCTCCAACATTGTTTAGCTAGAAGAGCTTTGTTAGCTGCATGCAAATCCTGAAAACCCATCCCTCCATCTCTTTTTGATCGAGCTAAGTTGTTCCATTTCACCCAATGAATTCTTGTTTCTGAATTAACCTGACCCCACCAGAAAAATTTTTTATTTGAATTTATCAGCTGACATACACTTTTGGGAATTAGGAAGCATGACATGACATATGTCGGCAACGCTGCTATCAGAGATTTGAGGAGAACCTCCTTTCTAGCTTGGGATAAAAGATGAGCTTTCCACGACAGAATATGGGATTGGGCCTTTTCAATAATGTAATTAAAGAGATGGATTTGTTCCTGCCTATTGAAGAAGGGGAGACCCAAGCATTTCCCTGGATTGTTGGTTGCTCTCATTTCAAAAATATTGGTCACCTCATGTTGGATGTCGGCAGATGTATTGTGGCAGAAAATAATATCAGATTTTTGAAGATTTACAAATTGTCCAGAAGCTTTTTGAAAGTCTGAGAGGATAACTTCGATAGAATTGGCATTAGAGACACTTGACAAAAAACATAGCAATCATCCACAACTAACAGGTGAGAAATTGAAGGACTTCTTTTACTTATCTGAATCCCTTTTAGAGAGTGAAACTGTTCGGCATTATAAAAGGCTGCTGAGAGACTTTCCATACATAGAAGGAAAAGGAAAGGAGAAAGAGGATCACCTTGTCAAAGACCCCTTGAGGCTTTGAAATTCTCCCTTAGACTTCCATTTAAGAGAATTTGGAAAGATGGTGACGAAATACAATTCCAAATCCAATCTCTTCATTTCTTACTAAAACCCATGGAAGCCATTACCTGGATAAGGAAACTCCATTCCACCCTATCATATGTCTTACTTAGGTCCATTTTAAAAGTCATGTTAGATTTTTTTGTTTTGTGAATCCACATATGGTGAAGGACTTCATAGGTGATTAAAATGTTATCCGAAATCGTTCTTCCTAATATGAAAGATGATTGGGAATGAGATATTAAACCGTCTATAACCCCTTTCAGTCTGTTTGCCAGAATCTTCACCACTATTTTGTAGCTAACATTACACAAACTGATCAGTCAAAAATGAGTCGGGGATTCAGGAGCTTGTTGCTTTGGAATGAGAACTAGATATGTTTGGTTAATATCCTCCATGCAGTTAGAGCCCTTAAAAATTTATTGGATATATTCAGAAATCTCTAACCCAATCACATCCCAATATTTTTGGTAAAAACCTGCTAGGAATCCATTTGGGACTAGAGCCTTAAGAGCACCCATACCAAAAACAACTTCTCTAATCTCTTGATTGGTAATATCTCGATCTAACTCTTCGACTTGAGCTGGAGAGAGGCAGTGTTTAACACCTTCTGCTACCTGTCGAGCCATGTCTTGATATGGATTGGTTGATTGAAATAAATTCCAAAAGTAGTCATTCAGAACAATTCCAATTTGGTCCTCACTAGTTACTTATTGGTCCTCTGTAGATTGAAGACCTGTGATTTTATTCTTGTGGCGCTTTATTAGAGTCAATAGATGGAAAAACCTTGTATTACGATCTCCAAATTTCAACCACTAGAGTTGAGACTTTTGCACCCATAAGGTCTCTTCATCTTTAAGCGTTGCATCCAGCTTGGAAAACATCTTGTCTAATTTAATATGTGCTTAATTTGGAGAAGGTCATTTATATTTTTTCCTACTTTCCCCATGCTATATTTATTCCATTGCCGAAGAGGGGTAATTTAGGAGTTAAGCTTTTGAGGAATACCCCACTCATCACTACAAGGGCAATCATCCCAAGTTTTTTGAATGATTTCTTTGCATTGATCATAATGAGTCAAAAACCATTCAAAACGAAAAGATCGAGGTCTCCATTGAGTTTTATAAGGATGTGGGAGGTGGTCTGATGAATATGCCGGAATATTTTCAATGTAAGCCTCATGAAATAGTAGTTTCCAGTTGTTATTTGCAGCACCTCTATCTAATCGTTCCCTCACTTTCTGGTAGCCTTGTTGTCCATTTGACCATATAAAGTAAGGTCCTCTACATCCAATATCAGATAAATGGGCTTCATTAAGAATGTGAAACCCCAAATTTAGCTTATTTGGAGTGAGGGCAACCCCCAATTTTATCCTTTTGATTCCATAGACAATTCCAATCACCAAGGCAGAGCATTGGTGTACGACAATTTTTCATACTAAATAAGCATTGCTCCCAGGAACCACATCTTAAGGAGGTGACTAGTTCCCCATATATGAAGAAACATGTCCAGGGCGGTTAAGAATTGTCCATTTTTATCAGGGCTTTAATCCAATTTGCTTTTTATTCCATAACAGTAATAATAACATTAGGAGACCACAAAAGGCATAATCCTCTAAATAAACCAACAACATCCACACCATTAAAATTCCAAAACTTAGGAAGTTGAAGTTTTTCTTTAATTCCTTTACAAGTTCCTTTCGTTTCAGATAGAATAACTATTTACGGTTTATGAAGGCGGATTAAATCCTTCAACTAACAAACTATCAAGGGTGAACCGCAACCTCGACAGTTCCAAGCTAATATCTCCATCAGTCTTGGTGCAGCTGCTCCTCGGCAACCATGCTTTCATTAATGAGGTTTTGGATAGAATAGGATTGAGGTTAGGTGGAGGCCAGTGTCTGAGTAATGGACATCCCCAAGGTTTGAGGAGTATTCGTACAATCATATTCCACATTTTGGCTTGGCATTGTACAAGTGGGAGGTCCTGGGCTACTAGAATATGATGGGATTTGAGAACCCCTTGGCTTTTTGGACCCAAATACACTGAGGAAATAGAGCAGACTTATTTGGGATAGTCTGCTTCGTTGAGCCACTGTTCGGGTTTGATGAAGAACATATCGGGTACCAATGGTAAAAGATGGAGTATATGGAAGGGGACACCCGAGTATTTGAATTTGATTTGTAAATGAAGTGTGTACCCGACTTGAAGCTTGGGAGGAGTTGTGTCTCTTGGTACACAGTTGGGTTGGTGTATCCTCCTCTGCGTTCATGGCATCATTTATTCTCTTCCTTGCTATTGAGATGAAGGCATCAATTTGAGGCAATAATTGTTCATTTGCAAGTATGGTGGAGCTGAAGGTTGCATTACGGGCTTTTATCTTGTGATTGATTTTGCTAGCTGAAAAGAATTCCTGGCTTATAGTATGTTGTACCTGATTGTATTGAGGATGTGAATGGTATAACTAGATACTGCTGCCAGGTTGGCACTTTGCATTTGGCTTGACGTGTTTGTTATTGCAGGGTTGGATATGGATTTATTCACATTTGTGTCCAATGGGCCCATAAGAGCTAGCCCATGATCTAGAGCTTAGTTAAGGCCCAAGCCATGTCCCCCATTTAGATATGGTCCAACATCCAGGCCCAACAAAGATCTGTTCTCATGCCACATATAAGATAGATCACGTAATGAGTCGACTCTGTTGGGCAATGACGGTAGAGCCATGATTGAACCCAAGTCAACTATAACCATGCTCAGTACACTTTGCGTATGGACAGTTTCTTCCTCCACATCAGATATCGTAGTGACAAGATGGCTAGCAGATTGATCAAGATATGTCGTACTACTGCTCCAGGGCATCGAAAGTCTCTTAATAGGGTTCGAGTAAAGGTTGTCGGCATTGCAGTCATTGTCGGATGCATAGTTGAGTCTTCTCCGGTTGCTAGAAGAGGAGTATCACCCAGTTCCTCAAGCTGGTTATTTGTTTCTTTTGCCACTGATTCATCCTGAAGAATAGTGTTTCTCCCTTGTTCCATTACCTAGGTGTGGGGTGGATTCATTCTAGGATCACTTTGCATACTCTGTATCATCTCTAGCGATCGGAAAATACGATTTTGAGATAACGATCGGCATTGCCAAGGAAGAGGATCCTGATGCATCTGGACTTGCCCAGGTGTAAGTTCCCATTGCTTGGATTTTTGGATAGGAACTGATTCTACACTAAGGGAACATGGATAGATACATGGAATTTTCTATATATCAGGAGAGATATGCACTTGGTAGGGGATAACCAGACAATCCTTGACAGCATGGTCTATTCTTCCACAAAACTAGCAATAGAGTGATAGTCACTCATATTGGATGGAGATTATCTCAGTGGGTCACTTATCCTACTCAAGATGGATGCGTGGCATAAAGGATTTCGAGACATCTATGAGAACTCGAACTCTGAGGAGAGGACCTTCTGGCAGAATCAATTTGGTATGGTCTAAGGATAGGAATTCTCCTACCTAATCTCCCATTTGAATCGCCACATTCTCAGTATGTAGCCTCATCGAAATGTTATGGAACTGTACCCAAAAGGCCAATTTCCTTAAAATCCAAGTGATGAAGAGCTTGCTGAGGGTCCCATTCAGCAAAAAGCACCAAATTGTTATGAAAAGTCCATGGACCAGCAGTTTTAACTTTATCATAGTCATCCTCATGTCGAAACTTAGCCAGAAAGAGATTTTGTGCAAGTTTCTCTACCGAGGCAGGGTATGATAAATTCCAATAACTACCCAACTCCTGAATGAAAATATGTTCATAAAATGATTTTTAGTGAGTAGGTAGAAGGCAAGATATTTAACAAACTCCTCCTCTTCTAAGGGGGCTGACGATCCTTCAATCCACACCCTACCTTCCACTGTGGAAAGGTCAGACATAATAGATCCACCGAATATGCCTGTTGACCAATACGTTGATTAGTATTCATTCTGCCTCTTGATTGAATACTTTCTGGGAGAATGATTGTTGTGTTGACATAAGCCTATGTAGGCGTGCCATTGATTGACACATGATGTGTTTTTGAATTTGGTATCTCTTTCTTTTTTTAACACCTGAACACTTTTTGAACCCCAAACATATCATATGTCAACTTATAATTCACCATAAACACTACATACACTTTGTCATCACATAACATATTCTTCCTACTTTCCGATGACCAAACTGTGTTTAATTGTAGACAACTGCAAACATAAATGTAAATATATGAACAAATACTTTCTTATATAAAACCTACATACTTATAGTGGTGGAATTTTTTTGGATTTTGATAAGTTTCCAGGCAACTACAAATTCTTTAAGGGAGCTTTTAAATACACATCCAAAATTGCTTTTCACACCCCCTTTTAAAAATTCCAATTTAGACCCATAGAGAACAACCATGGTGTAGTTAAATTGTGTAACTTTAAAGACGGTGCCTTGATAAATTTGGCATAAGACTGGCTAGTGTGGCACCTTTTCACATGATTGCAACAATCTGCTTCCATGGTTGACCAATAATAACATAACTGAAGAATCTTCTTGGCTAGCATGAGTCCATTCATGTGTGAACCGCACTCTCCACAGTGGATGTCTTCAATAATGGTTGATGCTTCAAACTTGTCCACACATCTTAACAAAACATGATGTGGGGATTTCTTGTATAAGGAACCCCCATGTAAGACAAAGTGTGTGGCTAATCTCCAGAGAGTACACTGGTCATTTTTTGAGGCCATCAAAGGGAAAGTTTGATCTTCGAGGTACCTTTTGATGTCAAAGAAATAAGGCTCTATGTTGGGATCTATTGTTGTGATCTAAAGATAATTACCTAGTTTTAATCTCTGCTTAATTTCAATGGGTATCATCAAGGAATCTTGAGGCATGTCAATCATAGAAGCAAGTGTAGCTAAGGCATTTATAAATTGATTTATGTGTCCGCCCACATAAATGAAGCTTAAATATTTGAAATTCATGGATAAGGTTTGGAGACAATCATAACAGTATAAGAATTTTTCATCTCTAATGAACCATTCTCCAGTAGCTTGGAAGATGACCAGGGCTGAATCGCCGAAGACTTTGAGCTATGTGATGCCTAAGTCAATAGCAGCTTTCAGGCCAACGATGCAATTTTCATATTTTGCAATGTTATTGGTGCATGGATAGCATAGATGGACGACAATAGAAATGAGGGCACTTGTAGGAGATATAAGTACAACTCTGACACCATTTCCTCTCTGATTGAATGCTCCATCAAAGCACATCTTTGATTGTAACAACTTAGTTTATTATACTTTAATTCATAGTATCTGCTCATCTGGGAAGTCAAGACTAGAAGACAAAGGTTCATCGACTAGGCCGTCAGCTAAGAGGTCAACAATGGCTTGCCCCTTGATTTCTTTTTGTGGAATGACTGATATGTTGAACTCGGATAGCATCATGAGCCATCGGGTTGTTCTGCTATTGTTGTTGGTTTCTTGAAAAGATATTTGATGGGATCCATTTGGGAAATCAGAAAGACTTTGTACGATATTAAGTAATGCCATAATCTCTTCGTTGTATGTACCAAAGCAAGACATGTTTTTTTAAGAGGGGTGTATCTGGTTTCATAATCGGTATACCACTTGCTTAAGTAATAAATGGCTTGTTCTTTCTTGCTTGATTTGTTGTGTTGTCCAAGAACGCATCCCATAGAGTTGTTATGCACTATTAGATACAGGGTCAATGGACAGACTGGCTCTAAAGAAACAAGCATTGGCGGGCTCAACAGATAATTTTTGATCTTTTCAAATGCAATATGGCAGTCATTAGTCCATTCAATGGGAGAGTTCTTCCTCAAAAGCTTGAAAATAGGCTCACAAATGGAAGTCATTTGGGTGATGAATCTACTGATGTATTAGACATGACCTAAAAAGCTATGCACTTCCTTTTCAATGTGTGGGGCTGGCATTTCATTGATGGCCTTGTCCTTAGATGGGTCAACTTCTATGCCTCTCTGACTGATGATGAAGCCTATCAACTTTCCTTGCGAAGCTTCAAAGATACATTTGTTCAGATTCAACCTCAACTTGAATTATCTCAATTTGATAAACAACTTCCTCAAGTGCCCCAGATGATCCTGATGATGGCGGGATTTGACAATCATGTTATCAACATAGACTTCCATTTCTTTGTGTATCATGTCGTGGAAGAAGAGCAGTCATGGTTCTCTGATACATTGCCCCAACATTTTTGAGACTGAAAGGCATGACCTTGTAGTAGAAAATTCCCCAAGGAGTACTAAATGCCATCTTTTCTCTGTCCTCAATTGCCATTTTAACGTAGTTGTACCTAGAGTAACCATCCATGAAGGACACCATTTTGTGACCAACAGTACTATCAATAAATACATCAATGTGAGGCAAAGGGAAATCATCTTTAGGATTGGCTTTGTTTGGGTCTCTGTAATCAATACACATGCAAACCTTTCTGTCCTTTTTAGGGACAGGGACAGGGTATAAAATAGAGAGAAGGAAACTTGCATCAAGTTGTTTTTGGATTTCTGCTTTGAGCTTAAGTGACCGTTCAGGTCAAAGACGTCTAGGCTTTTGCTTGATGGGATGTTTGGATGGGTTAGTGGGAAGTTTATGGACCATAAAGTCTATATTAGGACTGGACATGTCCTCATAGGTCCATGTAAAAATATCAATAAATTCTTAAAGTGAACATACAAGAGCATGTCTTAGTTTTAGAGTACTTGGGGTTGCAGTTTTTACCATTTTAGGGTAAGTTTTAGACCCAAGATTTATCTCTTGAAGGTCATCCACTATTGAGAGATTTCTATTTTCTTGATGTTCAAAAGCGCCAATGACTTCTCGTGGTTTTTTTTGAAATAGTGATTTTCGAGAAGAAAGAATTTAGTAAGGTATAAATGAAAAGGGGTGTTAGAACCCAAAAATGAAAGCAACTGATCTTGGAATTGTCTCCAAGATGCCTACGTACCCGACATATTTTGCATTGATTCAATGCGAGAAAGAGTGGTCAGTCAGGATCAAGATGTACGTAGTTATTTGGTCTTTTAGGGATGACAATTTATTTTTTATTATTTTTTTAAGTAGTTGAGCCTGAAGTCTCTTCTTAGACTGCCTACATACTTGACTTTTGTTGAGTATTATAAATTCCATGTCACAATGCACTGTGAGTGATCAAGACACAAGGATGTGCATCTAGAGCAAGGGAACAGGGGTGCAGAGATCAATGAACGAATGAGTCAAAGAGGTAAATGAATGATGTGACCAACCAAGCCTAGGTTTGTGGACTTAGATCTCACCCACACAACCTTAGGAATGGCCCCGCAGCATATCCCAAAGTCCCAGGATGAAAAATTGAACAAAACACAAAAAATGGAGCATTCTATTTTTGGGACCGATCCTAGTAATTTTGGGACCGGTCACGATTCAACTGGGTCCAGTCACTCGGGACTGGTCACGATTCCACTAGGACTGGTCCCTAGTAGTAGGAACATTAAATCATGTTTTTGAAATTCTAATTTTTGATTTTACGAATCTTGGT
>JAOXJP010000015.1:623814-636737 GCA_025762735.1 Platanus orientalis | reverse complement strand
ACTGAAACTCATATCCAAACCTTAATTGCGGAAATTTAACCTTAGAAATCCCTGTTGCAGCGACGAAGAACAACTCTAGCCGTTGAAATCTTTGTTACAGGCGACAATGGCGCTCAATCTTCGACAGAAGCAAACCGGTAAGTCTTCCGTCATCTCCTCCAAAATCTGAAACATAGAAGCGAACGAAATTTTTTTATTATTTTAAAAAAATTGTGTTCTTCTGCACTTAATTTGCGTTTTCATCTGGTAAAATTATCAATTCATTTAACTAATAGGTTGTCTCATTCGGATGTTGAATCTGAACCAACCCTTGAACTCGAGTGGAAATGTCGACGAAGAGGTTTACAAGATCTTGATCTATGACAAGTTCTGCCAGGATATTCTCTCGCCTCTGATCCATGTCAAAGAGCTCCGCAAATACGGAGTCACGCTATATTTCCTTATCGACAAGGAGCGGAAGCCGGTGCCCGACGTCCCGGCCGTCTACTTCGTCCAGCCGAGTCGATCTAATATTCAACGGATCGTTTCCGATGTCTCCCATCCGCTCTATGAGAACTTCCATCTGAATTTCTCGTCGTCCATCCCTCGGCCGCTCCTCGAGGATCTCGCCTCTGGATCACTAAAATCCGACTCAGTTCATCGGATCTCGAAGGTGCACGATCAGTACTTAGAATTCGTAACCCTAGAGGATAACATGTTTTCGCTCGCGCAGAAGTCCTCTTATGTCCAATTGAATGATCCCTCGGCTGGTGATCGCGAGATCGAGGAGATCATAGAGAAGATTGTGAATGGATTATTTTGTGTTCTGGCAACGCTCGCTGTAGTTCCGATCATAAGATGCCCACGAGGTGGACCTGCGGAGATGGTTGCGGCCTCGCTTGATTTGCGACTGCGTGACCATCTGATATCGAAGAATAATTTGTTCTCTGAAGGGGGAAACTTGGGGAGCTCTTTCCAGCGTCCGATCCTGTGTATTTTTGACCGGAATTTTGAGCTGTCAGTTGGCATTCAGCATGACTTTAGGTACCGGCCTCTCGTCCATGACGTTCTTGGGTTGAAGCTTAATAGGCTGACTGTGCAAGGGGAGAAGGGGGCCTTACGATCTTATGAACTGGATAAATCAGACCCATTTTGGGTGGCCAATGGGTCGTTGGAATTTCCTGAAGTTGCCGTAGAGATAGAGAGCCAATTGAATAAATATAAGAAGGATGTGGATGAGGTGAACAAGCGGACGGGTGGAAAAGATGGAGCTGATTTTGATGGTGAGGATTTGATTGGCAACACAAAACATTTAATGAATGCCGTGAATTCACTGCCTGAGCTGACAGAGCGGAAGCAGGTTATTGATAAGCATACCAACATCGCCACTGTGCTGTTGGGTGAGATCAAGGAGAGATCATTGGATTCTTATGCTAAAAAGGAGAATGATATGTTGACAAAAGGAAGCATTGATCGGAGTGAGCTTCTTAGTGTCCTCAAAGGGAAGGGCTCAAAGGTCGATAAGCTACGGTTTGCTATAATCTATCTTCTTTCTGCAGAAACAACCCCTCAGTCTGAATTGGAAGCTGTGGAAGTGGCACTAAGAGAGTCTGAGGTGGACACTTGTGCATTTCAGTATGTAAAAAAGATAAAATCTCTAAATGTCTCCTTGGCTTCGACAGATTCTGCAAGTAGGAGTAACATTGTTGATTGGGCTGAGAAGCTCTATGGGCAGTCTATAAGTGCTGTGACGGCAGGAATGAAGAATCTGTTGTCAAGTGATCGGCAGTTGGTATTGACGAGGACTGTAGAAGCCCTGATGGAGGGGAAGCCAAACCCTGACGTTGAATCCTACCTTGTGTTTGATCCTCGTGCCCCAAAATCAAGCTCCAGTTCAGGTAGCAATCATTTGAAAGGACCATTCAAGGAAGCAATTGTGTTCATGATAGGTGGTGGAAATTATGTGGAGTATGGGAGCTTGCAAGAGCTCGCACATCATCAGCAGCCTTCCAAGCATGTTATATATGGAACAACGGAGGTTCTCACAGGAGTGGAGTTTGTTGACCAGCTCACATTGTTGGGACAAAAGATGGGACTAAGCACTAGTAGTGTTACTTCATCCCATTGAAGCAAATAGCTCATTTGTCTTTGAACCTTTCTTTTTAAAGGTGTAATCGGTTGTATATTTGAAGCTGGTCTTGGTAGCTAGTCAGAGTGGATTTTCCCATCCATTGCCGTGAATGCTTTTGAGATCAGCATAACAATTTTCAAGTGAAGACCCAAAGATGACCTTGTTTAGGATGTAGGAATGATCACATTTATGTTCATTGATGTGAGTATGCTTCCACCGTTTGCCTTTTTCTGCTTTTCACATCTTTTTGTTGTATTTGGAAGCTTAACTTCCTGAAGAGACATGTTGATGTATTCTATTCAGATCTCTGAATCTACTTTTTGAATTTCAACTCTCATCGGGGATTCCCACTTGATATATTGATTTGAATTTTTTAGACAATAATAGTTAAAAGTTAGTCCATTTTCAAGGGTTGGACCAGCTTGGTTTTCATTGTTTTTCTGTTTGTTACCATTTACTTGTTCTATATTCTGTTTTTAGAAGGTACCATTTGATGTTTGTGGGTTTGATATGGCCTTCCCAGTAGTGTTCAAGCATTTATCCCCCTTTTGTTTCTCTGGTCAATGACTTATTAAGTTCATTGAGATAAAAAGGAATTGTTCTGTGAGGTTGTGTGAGTCTTTAGATCAATACTATAATGCAAAGAGCATGGTTGGTGGACCTTTATGTAGATAAATTTCACATCTTTTGGTACCCTAGTTCATAAGATTCTATGAATTAACTGAAACCCTTGACAGTGGCAAAACAAACAAATGATATGATGTCAATTCCCTGGTGGGATCCCTGAGTTATCTAATCATAATTTCTAAATGATAACTTGGTTCTTCCATCAAAAAAATAAATAAAAATGACAACTTGGTTCTGTGATATCTGGATACTTCAATATGCTTAATTTACTTGTATGGTCATATTCACACGATACAATATAACACAATTTTGAGTTACCTATGGTATTTTGAAGTTATTTATTAAATTTTAGACTATATTCTCATTTGTTTTGTGAACAGAAACATAACAATGATGCAATGCAGCATACTTATTTTATGAAACTTTGTAAATATTAGAAGGTTCAATAAAATTTGGCATGATGTGAAAATCATAGAATGATATGTACCTTAAATAAAATAAAGTAAATTAATGTTGAACCAAGATTTCAACATACCGGATGGGAATGGGATACTGATATCCTTATTCTTATCTTGGATTTCAGGAAATGACGGGTTGTATCTTCTCTCCCTTATCAGCCCCTTTGGGCATAGATTTGGTCATGTTATACTAACTGATTGTTGGTACTCATGTATTGTTCTACATGAATACACATTTCAGTTTTTGACAAGACCACTTGATTTTGGATATGGAAAACCTTTGATACTAATATCTAATAATTTTGTTTATTTTTGCCAAAATTGTTTAAAATAGATGATGTAGGATACAAACTTTGATACCAAAATTGATGTAGGATGCCAAAAGTCTCAAATAAAAACCAAGTAAAATAGTGGAAGCAAAAGTAAAATTTAACTCCTAAGATTTGAATTTTAAAACACCCAATTTATCAAACTTTAGGAAAAAGTATAAGAATTGCATAAGAGAAGTAAGGAGAGAGATTTAGAAGAATCTAGTGATGCAGCTCAATGGAGATGATACCAAAGTTGATGTAGAATGATTGCCAACAATATCAATTAAACCCAATATATGTAGTGGAAACAAGAATAAGGTTAAAGAAGCAAAAAATTGAACTTTAAGTAATCAAGATTTAATGAAAATAGAAGGAACTTGATTAAAGGAGTTTAGAAGAATTGAAATAAGAAAGATGGAGAAAAGAGGAGAAAGAAACTCAAAAGGGCAATTCTATAATTTTTGGGTAGAAACTCGAAATTACCAAATACCCTTGGTCGTGTGTCATAAATTCTGAAATTTGATGGGGTGATTCTGATGTATATGACGAGTGTGTATACCAAATTTTAGGTTATTCCGAGACATGACTCGACTAGGGGGAAAGATGAAATGGCAAAAAACCTCGGGGAAGTGAGGAACCTGCAGTGGGGTTTACAATATAATAAAGAGGATGACTTGGAGGGAGAAGGATCCACGAGGAGACAAAGAGGGACTCGAGCCTGTTTTCGATGATGTGCAATATTCTATCATGTAATGTGCGGGGTCTAGGCAGTGCGGAAAAAAAAAAAGTCTAGTTTAAGACATAGCAAGTAGGAACAATCCAGATATTGTAATTTTGTAGGAAACAAAGCTGGCAGACATAGATAGGAAAACAGTGAATAATCTATGCAGTTTTATCAGTGTGGGATGGGCTTGGCTGTCATCTGTAGGGGTGGCGGGAGGGATTTTGATGTTTTGGGATAAGGAGAAGGTGGAATGTGTAAAATCATGGGTGAACATTTTCTCTGTCTCTATCGTGGCAAAATTAGTCCGGGACAGCCAGTTGTGGATTGTAACAGGCATGTATGGGCCGATTTTTGGTGCTCGTCTTAAGAGCTTTATTGATGAGATGCAGATTATTAGAGGTAGAAGGGAGTTGCCTTGGTGTATAGGGGATAATTTCAACGAAGTCTTATATTTGGAGGAACGTAGCCCAGCAACTGGAAGAACGAGAGGCATGGACAAATTTAGTGATTTTGTGGAGTCCAATGATCTAATTAATCTGCCAATATCAGGGACCCGGTACACTTAGTCAAATCTTCAAGAGAGACTTTCGATGAGTAAATTGGATAGATTTTTTATCTTGGTAGAATGTGATGACTACTTCTCTTCGAATCATGTGTATGCTCTTCCAAGAGTAGGGTCGGACCATGTTCCCATAGTGCTAAAAGGTGGGGAAGATATATCTAAGACAGGTTCTGTTCCGTTTAAATTTTAGAATATGTGGCTTCTCCATCCAGGCTTTGTTGATCTGGTGAAGGGGTGGTGGGATAACATTAAGGCTCATGGTCCTTCGGGTCAGAGATTTCGGCTGAAGTTAAAAGACATTAGGGATTGTCTGAAGACCTATAATAAGGAGGTGTTCGGGAACATTATCAATAGAAAAAAGATATGCTTGGAGAACATTCAAAGATGGGATTTAAAAGAAAGGGAGGAGGGTTTGAAGGAGGATGAGAGGTTGGCGAGAAAGGACACTCAAAAGGAATATGAACAGGTCCTTGAGATGGAGGAGATTATGTGTAGACATAAATCTAGAGTGCAGTGGTTAAAGGAGGGAGACCAGAATACGAAGTTTTTTCACAGGATGACATCTTCTAGACGGTCGATTAATCACATACACTCTCTTGGTGGAGTGAGGGTGGACAGTGAAGATGAAATTAAGTAGCATGTGGAGGACTATTTTCATAATTTATTCTGAGATGAAAGATTGATAAGACCAAAAGTGGATGGGCTGCAGTTGCCTCAGCTTGACGAAGGTCAGGCGGTTGGGTTAGAGAGGCCTTTTGAGGAGGAGGAAGTCAAGAAGATAGTTTGGATGCTGGAGGGAGATAAAGCGCCAGGGCCAGATGGTTTCATGTTGGCATTTTATAAATCTTGTTGGGAGGTGATTAAGGAGGACTGGATGTTGGTTTTGAAAGATCTCTTTGAGTCATGTTTCTTGGATAAGGGTAGTAATGCATCTTTCATTGCTCTCATTCCTAAAAGGGAGGGAGCAGATCATCTCTCGGAGTTTCGTCCGGTAAGTTTAGTGAGCAGCATCTACAAAATTATTGCTAAATGCCTAGCGACCTGTCTTAAGGAGGTACTTCTAAGGATTGTATCAAGGGAGCAAGGTGCCTTTTTGCAAGGTAGAACTATGACTGATGGCGTCTTATGTGCGAATGAGTGCATTGATGCTCGGATCCGTGAAGGTAGACCTGGTGTGATGTACAAGTTAGATCTTGAGAAAGCCTATGACCACATGAACTGAGATTTCCTCCAATGTGTGATGCGGAGATGTGACTTTAGGGTTTAATGGAGAGAGTGGATGAGGAGATGTGTGAGTCTGACTTCCTTTTCGGTGTTGATTAATGGGGTGCCATGAGGAAACTTTGAATGTAGTAGGGGCCTTTGACAAGGTGACCCTCTATCCCCCCTCTTATTTTTGTTGGTGGGAGGCGTTTGGGTGGTCTCCTTGGTAGAGCGGCAGAAGTGGGTATGTTTGAAGGGTTCTTAGTAGGGAGGGGGGAGGTGGTGGTCTCTCACTTGCAATTTGTTGATGGTATCATAATATATTGTGACAACTTTCAATGGCAGATAAGATTGTTCTTAGGTGTTTTGAGGTTGTATCAGGTCTTTGCCTTAACTTGGGGAAAAGTTTTTTGATCCCTATAGGGGAGGTTCCTAATTTAGATCAACTGGCAGTCGATTTGGAGTACAGACAAGGAAAACTGCTGATGACAAATTTGGGGCTTCCTCTTGGGGCCACGTAGAAGCAAAAGGAGGTTTAAAACCCAGTGATTGAAAGGATGAGGAAACGTTTGTCTGGATGGAAAGGCCACCATTTATCGAAAGGCGGAAGGCTCACTCTAATCAAAGCCTCTTTGGCGAGCATCCCAATTCATTTTTTATCTTTACTGGTTATGCCCTATTCGGTATGTCAAATTATGGAGAAAATCCAAAGAGATTTTCTGTGAAGAAAAGGGGAGGATTTGGGAGGTTTACACCTAGTTGCTTGGGATAGGGTGTGCACTCCGAAGGAGAAAGGAGGGTGTAGGCTTGAGGTGTTTAAAATCGATGAATAAGGCGCTTCTGTGCAAATGGCTCTGGAGGTATGGGAGGGAGGAAGGTAGCTTATGGAGACAGGTAGTGGCAACCAAATATGGCATGCCAGATGGATGGGATATCCCGGTGGTAAGGGGTTCTTTAGGTTGCAGCCCATGGAAAGGGATTATGAAGTTCATCACCCTATTTAAAGAGGGATTGGGTTTTGAGTTGGGTGATGGTTAGTGGATAAAATTCTAGGAGGACACGTGGTGTGGGGAAAGATCGCTAAAAATGGACTTCCCTGAGATTTTTGCTTTGGCATCGGATCCTTCGTCAGTAGTGGTAGCTAACTACTCAGTGTAGGGAGATGTAAGTGTATAGACTCCACTACTTAGAAGGACATTATTTGATTGGGAAATTCCTAGGATTTTCTAGCTTTTGGACATGTTGCAAAATTCGCAAATTGATCGGGACCATGAGGATAGGTGGAGTTGGAGGATTGCAGTGGGGAGGCAAATTCTCAGTGAGGTCTTGTTATGGTCATGTGGCTAACCACACGATGACCGCTGGGCCTTGAGGGTGATGTATGGTATAATGGGACCCCTATGACGGTCCAATTTTTCATGTGGACAGCGGTTTTGGAGAAAATATCTACTATGGACTTGTTTGGAGAAGAGGTTTCTTCTTGCCTAGCATCTGTTTGATGTGTTACCGGGATGCGGAATCGGCTTCTCATATTCTCATCCATTACCCGTTTGCTTGGGAGATCTAGAGTGGTATTTCTAAGGATTTTGGGATGAACTTCATTGCTCCTTTGGATCTCAAAGGCCTTCTCCTAAGTTGGAGATCATCTGCTTTCTATGCCTTTGGGAAGAGGGTCTAGAGGGTGGTTCCTGCTGCAGTTTGTTGGGTGATATGGAAAGAGAGAAACAACCATGTGTTTACATATTATTCTGAGCCAGCTTGGTAAGTATATAGGAGAGCTAAAGATTTGGTCATGTTTTGGGCTCGGCGCTGTAAAGGTTATGACGGGATCCCCAACGGGGGTTTACATCATAATTGGGAGAGGGTCATTGGTATTAGTGAGATTTAAGCTTTTATAAAGTGTTGGGCTTGGGGGTTTTGGTTTTTTTCTTTTTTTCCTTGTTTGTTTTCTGGGGATCTCTCATCCCTATCTTTTCTATTTTTTTCCCCCTCTTATCAATAAAGTGTTATTCCTATAAATAAAATAAATTATATAAAAACTCAGTCTGCATACACTTAATTCAAAAAACCAGAAAAATGGATAATAGTAAATAACAAGAGAGAAAAAGAAGAAACAAGAAATGAAAAGAAGGAAAACGAAGAAGAAGAAGAAAAATAGGAAAGAAAGAGAAGATAAGTACCTTTGGAGTAAAAACAACCAAAAACTTTTATTAATTTTCATCATACCAATATGAAAACGTGCAGCCTTATATATAAACTCACAAACTCAAGAAAATAACAAGAAACCAACTTAGAAGCTCCTAAACTTTTATCTTACTTGCTATTCAAGAGTTTCATAAACTAAAAACTACTAAAAACTTGACTTTGTAAAAACAAAAAGTGCCAAAATCAAGTCTTTTAATAAGATTTTGACTAGCACTCTAAGAGGGTCTTAGTTTGACTTGTTGACTCTCTAAAATTATTAAAATACCATGGCAATAACACCTTATTACAAAATAACCCAAAAATAAAAATTAAAATGCCACTTAGATCCTAAATTGTACAAGCTCATAAAACATTAATTAAAATAGTAAAATAATTCTTAAAAGACTCTTTCATGTGTCCCAAAGATGTTCTTTTTATTGTCTTTTCGTGTGGACCCCACCAAGCCACGTGTTGGTCTTACTTCGCCTCCCATGTTTGTAATCCACATCATTTAGATAAGAAAAAGAGGAAAAATAACTCAGAAGAGAATTATGGATTTTTTTTATAGAATCCTAAAATTACCAAAAGACCCCTAATGACGCAAATTACCAAATTTTGGAAATAAATTTTTATGTATTTGAGGGTCTTATTGTTAAAATTTCATGAAATTCGGAAAAGTTTTGCTAAATCAGATCATGGAATTTTCTAAAAAAGGTTCTTTAACGGTGGTTCTAACAAAACTAGTGTGGAATTTTTTCAATAAACTAGCAAAGAAGAAGGAAATCAAGGGGAAAGTTTAGGGGTTTAATAGGGGATCCTTAGGAGATCAAAAGCCTTAATAGAATTCAGAGAAAAAAATTGTCTAGAGTGGAAGAAGAAAGAGAAAATAAGATGTTATTGGAATTTAGAAGAAAGAGAGAAGGATAGAGAAGGGGAGTATCACAACTCGACCCTTAGAGAGAGAGAGAGAGGATAACAAAAGCCAAGCCCACAACACACAAGTGTCAAAATTCAATTTATTTTTCATTGATTTAATTCATGTTTTGGGGTGCCTTTAAATAGGCTTATTGTGCAAAGAAAATAGATACCTTCCTAATTTAACAACTTCTAAATTCTTAAACATTGGACTAAAGTATTTCCTAAAACTAAACTGCTAAAAACTTAACTTTCTAAAAACAATTAAGAAACTTCTATTAAGGACTTTCTGATTTCAAAAAAGACTTCTAAATAACACACTTTCCTAAACTTTAGACTACTAAAACTTAAGACTTTCTAAAACACAACCTTCTAAAAACACTATTCCTATCACTTACTAACACCTCTTTAGTAATTTGGTTATAACTTTTTAAAATCAAATTGGATTTGTGCAATCTTGGTCTCGTTATAAAGGTAATTGAATAACATTTCTAATGACACCAAAATCAAGCCAGAAAGGCAAGTTTTGACCTTAGAAAACTTTTGCTAAAAATTAGTTTCCTAAAATCCTAAACTAACCTTGACTTTCAAGTTTCAAGTCATATTACAAAAACAACCCAATAACTAAAACCCTAATAAACCTATGGAACTATTGGCCTTGTTACAAAGTACCCCAACCCCTAAATTACTCGAAATAAACCCCTCGTTATACATATCTTGAATCTTGCTCTCTTGTGGAGTGAAACATACAAGAGTCTCTTTTCGTTGTCAGCATCAATATAAGAATAAGAATTTTATTTTGTTAATTTCTAATGTATCTATTTGAACATATCTGAACAAAAATTATAGAATTGATAAGTATCATTAACCTATTTTTAAAATTTCCATAGGTGCGCTTACATATGTTCCTTAAGGATATTTAGTATCTTGTGCAGTCCTAGATGATTGCTTTCTCAATAGTATATTAGTATGGTGTTAGAACCATGACCCCTTGATGCTGGATGGTAAGCTCGAGTACTAAAATTGATGTGGGGCAATCTGTGGGCTGTATTATCCCACTGGTATAAGCCCAAAATAATAGTGCGGAAGCAAAGAAAGAAATAGATATAATACCAAGTGTAGAGATACCCAAATAACTTCAAGTTTAGAAGAAAGTTTTTTTTTCTCTAAGAAAAAGATTCATTAAAGGGAATAAGGCATCCCCAAGAAAACCCCAAGAAGGGATCAGGTACAAGAATCAATAATCATTCTTCCCCACCATTTTTTAAGTCTACAAAAGAAATAACCCCTTCCCCCCCCCCCCTTTACAATTAGCAACCCAAAAACACCATTTATTCCTAGGTTTCCTAAAAGCATTAAGAGAGGGCGAAGCATAGTTTTCAAAACATCTTTGGTTTCTTTCCAACCAAATGGTCCAAGAGACCGCCAATAGAATTTGCTTCCACATGAGATTACCCATGGGGGCAGATCTTGGCAATCTCCAAGAGAGAATAACACTCTTGAAATTGCTAGGGAAAACCTAGGGTATCCCAACCTCCTTAAGAATCATACTCCCTACCTCCTTAGAAAATATGCAATGGAGGAAGATGTGGTCTATGGATTCCCATTCTTGATAACATAAATGATAGACATTTGGAAGGATCATACCTTGCTTTTGTAGATTATCAATAGTGAGAATCTTCCCTTTGTACGCAGTCCACATGAAGAATTTTACCCTTGAAGGAGTGGGTCCTCCTTGTCAGCATGTCATGGTAAGAGTCTAAGACTGGGTGAAAAATTAACCATTCCCTATTAAGGACCAGAGATGTTGGTCCTCCTTGTCTGGAGTAATTTGGTGCAACTCTAAATAGCCAAGCAAACTAGCCATTTCATCAATTTGCCAGTCATCCAAATGTCTCTTTACTGAAACTTTCCAACCTGATCTCTCCCCATCAACCTCTCAATAGTCCACAGCCCTAGCATCTTTGTTGATAACCGTTGAATAGATAGAGGGGGCGACAATCTTCAGCTGTCTTTGGGTGCACCATATGTCCTTTCAAAATTTAATGAGTGCCTGATCCAATATCCATAGCAATTCCTTTCTTGAAGTTAACCATTTGATTCATGATGGCTTTCTAACAACTCATACCGTAGGGGTTTCTAGTCACCAACGACTCCCATTTAGAAACCATCCCATATTTTTCCACTATAACTTGATGCTAAAGCTTCTTTCTTCCGTTCTGAACCTCCACAACCATTTGGAGAAAATGGCTTTATTTGTCTCACGAATCTTCCTCACTCTTAAGTCTTCCACTTTCCTTGGGAGAGCACATCTCATTCCACTTCACCAAGTGAATCCCTTCTCTTTCTAATGGCTCTAAAGAAAATTTCTTTGAATTTTTTCAATTTCATTCACAATCGCAGAAGGGATAACAAAGAGAGAGAGGAAGTAAGTTGGGAGACTTGAGAGGACTGATTTAAGAAGGGTTATCTTACCTCCTTTCGAGATACACATTCCTTTCCATCCAGCTAGGCGTTTATAAATCCTTTTAAGAACCGGATTCCGGACCTCTTTACATTTGTAGGGGGCCCCTAAAGGCAACCCTAGGTATGATGTTGGCAGCCCTCTCATTTGACAACCTAACACTTCTGTAAGCCTCCACAGATGATTAACATAGTTACCAGAGCGAGAAGCAATGTGAAAGCAATAAGCCGGAAGCGAGGCTCAATAAATCCTTAAGAAGCAAGAAACGAAAACCGATTAAGAAACATTTAGAGAACGGGTAGGAAGCGATTCGGAAGCAAGTAAAGTGCAATTTGGAAGTTACTTCAAACCCTTAGAAAGAAAAAAATGTTATGAAATGAAAATAATAGGTGAATAAGTGATTATGAGTAGGTAGTAAATAGGAAGTCTACTTGTACAATAATTGATTACTAGTAAGAACTAGGAAGTAAATAAAAGTAACTTATGATTACTAATTTCAACTACAGTACAATAAAGTGAATAAACTTAATAAAGTAGTAAAAAACTTAAAACCTATGCTATGTAAGTAACAAAGAATTATGACATATTGATTAATATGCAAACCACTTGTTATTAGCAAGGCCAACCAATTATAAGGATTCAAAGAAAATGGTTTTTATACAAGGTATTTTATAGTTGGAATTCGTGTAGTCGACCCCAAATAGCTAGGATAAGACTACTATTGTTGTTGTAATAAAATAATATAAAAAATAAAATCAATACTAAATAATTATTTCTAGAAAATCATTACCAAATTTCATTAGATTGTAGGCCTTTATATTTTAAATATTTTATTTATTTTGATCGGTAACCAAAATACTCCTTAACTCCCCCAAGTTGAATCCACTCCTAAGCTTCATGAGTCGAGTCATGCTGTTAACTCCAAACTATACCTAACTCACTGAGTCAAGTTGCTAACTCAGTAGACTTATTTGACTTACACTGATTCATGTGATTTAGTTGAATCTTGTAAACCTTAAATTGACCCAAAGCTAAGTTGTAACACGATAAAAAACTCAATTTTTTGGGGCTTGAGGTTTCTTTCCTAAAATCTCTAACAAGTGAGATTTCAAAGATGTTCAAAACCCTAGAAGAAAGAAAGAGTAAAGAATTTGGAAGAGTGAAGGCTAAACTGGTAAGAAGATAGACTATAAACTTTAACTTCGAACCATATAAATTTAGACCTTGGAAATTAGGTGGTATTTTGTTTTTATGCTTATGTTAGAGATATGCTTTGGTTTTTCAATATATTTATACTAATATCAGTACTTTTACTTTAGTTTGGATGTTATAGTTTAGAATTAGTTATGTCTACAATAGGATATA
>JAOXJP010000015.1:604993-615614 GCA_025762735.1 Platanus orientalis | reverse complement strand
ATATAGGGTTTTAAGATAATTTAAGGGTGAAGATTGAGAAATAAGAGTTGAAGGAATATTAATGGTTGGAAAGTTGATAAAGGGTAGTGACAAGATTGAAAGAAAATTAAGGATGGGTTTTGGGGTTAAGCCTATGAAGGAATGGTTTATTTGAGAGGTCCTTGGGAATCGGTTATGAAGGAATTTGTTTGAAATTAAATAAAGCTGTTGAAAAACTATAGATTAATAAAAAAAGCTATAATAGAGAAATTTGTAGTAAAATAATAGAAAAAACAAAGAAGAAGAAGAATAGAGAAAGAGAAGAAGATACCAACTAGAATCATACTAGTTGTTGCCTAGGCAATCACACTTGGGTTTCAAGGCAATCATACCTTGGGTAAGTGATATTAACACTTCAAAAAATCATTCAATCCTTCTAAAATAGTTAATTTCCGTTAAAGTGATAACTTGCTGTGTTTTAGCCATAATTACAAAGGTTTCACACCTCAGATTTTCAAATTCCACCCTAATTAGATTTCTCAAAAAAAAAAAAATCTAAAATATTTAATTTCCATTAAAGTGATAACTTGCTGTGTTTTAGCCATAATTTTGCCAATTCAGATTGCATTTGCAAGATCTTGACTTCGTTGGAAAGCTAACTGAATAACCTTTCAAATGATGCCATAATTAAACCAAACACAAGTAAGTTTTGATCCTCAAAATAAGACTTGAAGAAAAATGAAAGAACCAAAGCTTTCACTTTCCTAAAAAATAAATAAAGCCTATTCTACTTGGAAATAGATGAAAACCCCAAGCTAACTGACAATGAATTAACCTAGATTAACCCAATACTAACAAAATAAAAATTATTCAAAAAAATTAAACCCAAAATGCCCTTGAATAAGCCCCATTAAATGCAAGTTGGACTATTTTCCATTCTGCATGACATTCCTCTTATGTATGATGCAGGTGATATGTACAATGTTCTTCTTTTTAGTGTGATGGTTATTTTCATTCAGACACACACGAAACGAGGGTTTAAAAATTTTGTGGTTCTTTCATAAAAATGAGAAAATGCCACATTGCCACATAGGAAATTGATTTTTCTAGTTTTAAGTGAAAGAACTAAAAATAAATAAATAAGAAGAGAAGAAGAAGATAGCACAATACAACCTATCTTAATTCAACAAATCCTTTTTCCAACTATATGGGATCAACTTCATGAATCTTGTTCCATCATTCCACTCTAGCTTGGGCCATCTTTTCCATAGGAATTGATTATATGAAGGAATAAATTTGAAATTCAGTGAGACTTTTGACAGACCAGGGATTAAGAACGAAAGGTTATAATATAAAAAATTTCAGTAATAGTGAGTGTGTGTGTGTGTGTGTGTGTGTGTGTGAGAGAGAGAGAGAGAGAGAGAGAGAGAGAGAGCAACTAGAATCACACTAGTTACTACCTAGGCAATCAAACATTCAAGAGCTTTAGCAATTTGCTTCATTCAATCTTCATAAATTCATTCAATTATAATAAAATTCTGATTTACAAGGCATATGTATAGCCCACATTCTATGTGTGCAATTCTACTTTAAATAGACTTTCAAAAATAAAATAAATCTAAACACTCAATTCCCATTTCAGAGTGATATCTTCCCAATATTTTGGCCATAACTTTCCCAAATCATATTGGATTCGCAAGATCCTAGACTTGTTGGAAAGCTAACTGAATAACCTTTCAAACAACACTAAAAGCATGCCAAAGGGGTAAGTTTAACTGTCCAAAATAAGGCCTAAAGAAAAGTGACGCAAACAAAACTTTCACTTTCCTAAAAGAATAAATAAAGCCTATTCTATTTGGGGGAAAAAATCCAAGCCGACTGATAATAAACTAACCTAAAGAATAACCTAAAACTGAAAAGAAAAAAAAATTTATTGCCATATAAAACTATTAAACTCAAAATGCCTCTCTGCATAAACCCATTTAATTTTCAGTATGGACTGTTCCATTTTTCTGCATCAATATCACTATTTCACACTAGTGAAGTCATTGGTCTTTGTTGCATGTAACCGAATCATCTCAGTCGACTTTACTTCATCTTGTCATCTATATGTGCTACTTTAAATTCTTGTCAATACATTCATTTTGTAATTTTTTTCTTTCTAGTCTTGCGACTAATCCATATCAAATCTTCATCTTAGCTTCAGTCATTTTCGTTTCTCTCCAAATTTGTTTTCTTGCATTGAGGCATCCTTAAGACTGATATTTCTTAAGCTAAGCAAGGCTGGTTGCATCATTATGCTTTCTTTAAGTAAAATATAGACCATGTGAATACCATAAATGAAATACTAAGGTCAGGAAACTAATCCTTGGTTGCTATCCTCATCATCTAATATTTAATTTAAATATTAACTTAGCCATATAATTAGCATTCTTAGCTGTGTTTTTCTTCATAATGAAAGCTAAGAATTAGGATTCTGTTAGATCTATGATGTTTAATTTCCAGATTGACTTTTCCACCGATGAGGAGTAGGCTAACTAAGTTACATTTGTCTTAAAGAGTGCAATTACAATAATTAGTTATATTATGAACAAATTAGTTATAGTATAAACATTACTTTTCCACAATTTAATTGCGTTAATAAAAGAAAATCTGAGTTTTTGTTTCAATACAATTACATCAAATTTGTAATTAAGTACACAAATTCAGTAGGAACTCTAAATATGTGCTATAGCTTTTCTTATTAAATTATTTAGAAATTTGGTGGAAGAAGTTTGAAGTTTTGAGTTCCTACTTTGTATGCCTTTGTTCATTATAATTTGGGAATATATGTGTACACACACTCACCTGTCTGTGTGTGTGTGATTGTGAAGATGCAAAAAAGGAATAGTGGGAAAAAGCATAAAAATGGCTTTGTAAATAACTAAATAAAGGAACAACTCTATGTAAAAGATGTTTGGTGTTAGAATCAGGTAAGCCTGAACATGATCAGTGACTTATAGCTATAGGTATGTCATATGCCGATATCTTGTGAACCCAAGACTTGTCACTTAATGGTACAGGTCGTTAGCAGCTTATATCAGCCTTTACCCGAGACTTGTCACTCAATGATGCAGCTCCTTACCAACTTATATTAGCCTTGAATGATGAAATTATACAGCTTGACAAAATCAAGAGTTTACCAAAATATCAGGATAAATTATTCATATATCTTAGTTTGATTTATTTGTTGGAAATATGATTGATTGTTATTGATTTAAACCTTTTACATAGTAGTTGCTCTTGGTTATTAAAAGGTTGTATTCTGTGAATTACTTGGGGTTGTTTCAAGTATTTGCATATATGTGGGCATGCACTACTGTGTTTTGTACATACGTATATATGCATAATACATTGGTCCATGCAAAGTGTCAAAATTTGTCTGTAAGTTTGTTTTCATGTCATCAAACGTGGTTTTTGAAAACAAAGTCCATATAAGTGAGTGGATTACATTACTCTGTGAATATCAAATTAGTTGGTCCTTTTGAAATGCTTTTATTCTCTCTTTTGATCAATTTATGGCTATTTCTTGTTGAATTCAGGGTAATTTCGATCTAGTTGGAAACAATTTCCCTGTGTTCTTTATTCGTGATGGCATGAAGTTTCCAGACATGGTCCATTCTCTCAAACCCAACCCTAAGTCTCACATCCAGGAGAACTGGAGGATCCTTGACTTCTTCTCCCACCACCCGGAAAGCTTGCACATGTTCACCTTCCTCTTTGACGATGTTGGTATTCCGCTGGATTACAGACACATGGAGGGCTCTGGTGTCAACACTTACACTCTCATCAGCAAGGCTGGGAAAGCCCATTATGTGAAGTTCCATTGGAAACCCACTTGTGGGGTCAAGTGTTTGTTGGATGATGAGGCTGTGATGGTTGGAGGAGCCAATCACAGCCACGCCACCAAGGATCTCTATGATTCAATCCTGGCTGGAAACTATCCCGAGTGGAAGCTTTACATTCAGATCATTGATCCGGATCATGAAGACAGGTTTGACTTTGACCCACTCGATGTGACCAAAACCTGGCCAGAGGACATAATTCCCCTGCAGCCGGTAGGTCGCTTGGTCTTGAATAAGAACATTGATAATTTCTTTGCTGAGAATGAGCAGCTTGCATTCTGCCCTGCTATCATAGTTCCTGGTATCTACTACTCAGAGGATAAGTTGCTCCAGACTCGGATCTTCTCCTACCAAGATACTCAGAGGCACCGTCTTGGGCCAAATTATCTGATGCTTCCAGCAAATGCCCCCAAGTGCAATCACCATAACAATCACCATGATGGTTCCATGAATTTTATGCACAGGGATGAGGAGGTACTCTAATTTTTTTTCTTTTCTTTTTTTCTAGTGTTCCTGTCTAGGTAAAGGGATAGTTTGCATTTTAAGCCACATTCAAGCATTTGAAGATCTAAATTTTATTTAAAGATGTACTTTAAGATGGATATAGAACAGGTGAATGGCATGGGATGCTAGGATTATTTGTGGTTTATGTTTGTGTCCTTGTTATCCCTTTGAGATATTTTCTGATGAGCAGCAGTTTTCAGGTCAATTACTTCCCTTCAAGGTATGATCCTGTTCGCCATGCTGAGAGGTTCCCCATCCCGCCAGCTATATGCACTGGGAAGCGCGATAAGGTCAGTTTCTATTATTAGCCTGGTTACATTTGAAGCCATTAATTTTCTCCTATTTTCAATATCCACTCTTAAAGTTGAACTCGAAAAGGAGCCACCTGGTCTTGTTCACTTAAATTGTGCGTTTGAACTAGTTAAAGTATTACCAAAAAGAAAATGGTTTGTGTATTATTCATAATACATGTAGCAGTCATTCATCTGTTGCACCAAACCAGTTCAATTACTAGGTTCGCATTTCAAAAGGTTTAGTGGTTTGGTAATTACCCATATTGTTCCAACCTTTGTTTGGGTCTTTAAATTCCATCAGAATGTGGATTGGTTCCCCTACCATTTCCAGTTTTTGGTTGCACTGGTTTCTTACAATAGTATGGTTTTTGAAGTTCTCTCTTATGTCAAATATATCTATGAACTAATACAACAAAGTATTTTTTGTGAGCTAAAACATAATCTTATGGTTAACACAGTGCATCATTGAGAAGGAAAACAACTTCAAGCAGCCTGGAGAGAGATACCGATCCTTTGCACAAGACAGGTAATTGTTCTTGCACCATTCTTAGAAAGAAAATGAACAATCAATATTAACGTGGCCCATCACTGTCTTATCATTTATTTTACTGCAGGCAAGAGCGATTTATCAACCGATGGGTAGATGCCTTATCCGACCCGAGGGTTACACATGAAATCTGCAGTATCTGGATCTCATACTGGTCTCAGGTTTGATGCCCATTATTCTGTTTTTTATTTTATTTTGCTACTAGAACCTCTTATAGTGGCTGCTATTTTACTTCCTTTGTAACTGCTTTAATTTTGTAACATAAAATCACTAATTAGGAATGAAATAAGAACGAAATCATACAAAAAACTAGTGTTAAAATAAATAAATAAAATTAAAAACTAACTAACAAGATGTGTAAAAAGAGAGGTAAAAAAGGCTTTTGTTAGTTCTGGTGATGGCCATTGTTGATATGAACTGGCTATGGCTTCATAAAAGTCATGAATTGGATTTTTTTTAACCTCTCCCCCTCATCGTAGTAAGTTTGGTATGTGTACTAGTGTCAGTTTGATGCCACACACTGATGTATTTTTCTGTTTTGTTTCTTGTTGTGGCATGGGTTTCAGGCTGACAAGTCTCTGGGTCAGAAGCTTGCATCTCGCCTCAATGTGAAGCCAAGTATGTGAAGGATATGCAGGGATGGAAGGTATTGAGGGTTGCAGGGATGTAGAAAAGGGTGTCGATGGTGTTTGAGGAGAAATCTGATGTTAATCCTCCGATTAATGTGTTTTAACATGCTAAGAAAACATGCCGAGTCCTGTGAGTACATTAATCAGATGATGGGTCATATAATAAATTTGCTGTTGTAGAAGCAAGTTATAAGGACATTTTAAATCCTCTTTGCTGACTTTTTTTCTTGTGCTCATGCAACTAGTGTGGTTTATGGGTGAATGGATAAAAAATGCTCACCTTAACGAATGCTAACCACTGCTCTTTATCAGGCAGTGGGCACATCAGCGCCGAAAAGTGAATATGCGCTCCCCAAAAAAGTGAAAATCACTTTGTTAAGGGAAGCGTTCATAAACTGATCCCGGTTTATGGGCATGCAGTTCAGTATAATGATCCTCTGCAATACAAACACAGGATTAATGCTGCAGAGCCACTCATGAGAAGCAGAAGAACATCTAAAATGACAAACCTATACTGGACTACCAGGAAGGTTTTACCAAAAATCACTCTCCATATGCTTTTTCACTCTTTGAGATTGGCTCTGCAGTGCTAACCCCTGTACTCCTGTTGGGATTGGACACTCTAGATTTGGTACGCCATTGCCTTACCAACTAGCTAATCTGGCATGAGCCCTGCCCACAGGTAGATTCCTTCTTTTGCTTGCATTAGCAGCTGTTTTCAGCTATCGCTCCTCTCCCCAGGGCATGTTCTTACACACGCTATTCACTCGTTGACCACTGAAAACACCAATTTTCGTCTAATTTATGTGTTAGAGTGTTTGAGCAGTATTTTGGTCATTAGGGGCTTAATTGCTCATATATAAGTTTAATGGTTGGGATCTGGAAAAATGGTCAGAAATCAGAATTCCCCGCTTGGGCATTAACCTTTAGGAAGTGTTATGTTATATTACCTGAAAACAGAACCAACTGATGATGCTTAGGCATGTTCTCCTTTGCAAGGTATCATCATGCCATTATTAATGATATTTCAAAAAATATATATTTATTGCTAGGGAAATTGCTCTCGGTTGGCAACAGTATAGTAACCATAGGACTGATTTAGGAATAGCCTTGATTCTAAGCCCGCGGCCGGTGCATCCCAATACATGGGTAAGAGCAGTCACTCCAGCATTGCTGTATTTCAAATACTCGGTATAAATTTAAGAACTGAGCCTTTTTAAAGGCAACATTGAAAGTAAAGCAGATGAATGAGATCTCTTTCAGATTATACCCATGGTGTAGCCTTTTAAGTTGAGGGAGGATTGTGTCCGCTTGTACGCTAACTTCCGCTGGGGGTCAAGGGGGCGAACACATCACTGCCGAAAGTGATTTACACCTTTGGGGGTGGACCCCAGTGGAGGTTAGCGTACAAGGGGTAGGCGGACACAATCCTCTTCATTTTAAAGTTAGATGCCTTGGGCATGGGAACAGGAACTTGGGAGTGACTTGTTTTTAAAAGTGGTATCGTCGCCTGGTAAGTGAAACAGATTCAAAGTAATATTAAGCAGATGAAGGAGATCCTTTAGGGTAACCATAGTACGAGAAAATAACATTTTGCAGAAATGACACTCCTAGTCCTCCCCTCCCTATTATGCAGATGAACAGAACGAGATAGTTAACACGACTGTCTCCTATTATGCCTAAATGACAAAATTTCCAATTCTATTTCTCCCAGAATTGTTCCCCGACACTATGTTCTGTTCATACGATATTGTAACCAAGATTCAAAATTTGATTTTGATGGATATTTCACTCTAGCGAGTACTGAAAACTTGGGAGTGACTTGTTTTTAAAAGTGGTATCAGAATAATGAAAATTGTATGGAAGTTAAATAAATAGTAGAAAAACATGAAAATTTTCAATGGAACTTTAGAATTGTTAAACAAGCATGATTTCACCCTAAAAACTCGGGGGAAAAAATGCATAGGAATATGGGGCTAGCATAGCTGCTTGCCAAGAAGATATGGCTATTTTTTACCCAAATGATGTACAATGAAGTGATTTAAAAATGATAAACCTAAATACATCTCTTATATCAAGTTCTTTCTCCTTTAATACCTAACTGCTATTTGTCTCGGTCATGATACTGCAGCCCACATATCTATATTATTGATTTGATAAACATATCTGTAGTCATTCACCAATATATGAAAATATCAGGAAAATGGATTTCCAACAATGGTAATTTTCTTTTCAGTCTTAGCCTCCCGTGAAGTGAGTCAATTTTTTCGGAATGTTTCTCTTGTGAGGGTTGTACAAAAAACATGCTAACATTTGATATATATTTTTATCATATATTACCATTTTTTTTCCAAAATTAAGAAATATCTATATTCCTCTTGATTTATATTCCGTGCCCCAAAAAAGTAGGAAAATTTCAACAAAATTGTCCCCCTTGATTTTTATTTCGCTACCCCAAAAAGTAGGATTTCTATATATATATATATATATATATATATATAGTACTTATATTATAACCTGATCAATTTTCAAAAAAACAAAGAAGGAGAAAATAGATGAGTGTTTCTTAAAAAAAAAAAAAAAAAAAAAAAAAAAAAGAAAAGAAAAAGAAAGATTAGTTATTATTAAACAATATAATACAGATAACATAAAGTTTAAATCTGATTATTCAAGGAAATTGGACTAAAGATGCCACAAACCTTAGTTTTTGTTCCACAACGGACATCAATTTGCTGCAAACGCAATGAAAGATGGCCAGTGGACTGGGTCCCACAATTACAAAGTGCTTGTCCAAGCTAAAGAACATCATCAAACTTGCCAACATTTTCCTTGACGGATCCAGTGACTAGTCCACCTGAATGTAGCAAAGTGCTTGTCCCATTATTTGAGTCTGCCCATAGAATAAAGCCTATGAAAATCTGTTGAGAACCAAAAATGCAATATCAATAGAATACTTAATCAGCCACCTAGCCTACTGAGATCTGTAACAATTTCCCTAATAAGATGCATCCAAGAGCCAAGATGCATTTGTATGCCAGTAATTGCCCCCTTCAAGGTAAATAAACATGTTAATATATTGCATTATTGGTAATATAAAAAATCTCAATACTTAGTGCTAGTCTGCTAGAATGTGTGATAACTACTAATTTCTAGCTGCTCTTATTTTTGGGTGCAGCACAAGGGAGACTCTTCACTTAAAAATGTTCTTCATTAGTCTCCTGATAATTCAAAAAGATTACTAATTTGAAATACAAATGCCATAAGAAGAGAGAAAATTTCAATTATATGGATAATTCGCATTGAGACAAAACATTTTAGGAAAATTTTGCTGAGAGGTATACAAATAATGGAAATTTTGTGCAAATTTTGCTGTCTTTTGGAGAGATAAAGATGCAATATATTAACGAAGAGAACAAAGCCAACAGATACAAGGTAGTCACCAAAGCATAATTTTGCTAATAATCATGGTAAAAAATTTAATGAAAAAAATAAAAAAATGTTAAGATAAGCATAATTACACACTCAAGACTTAAACTACAAAAAGCATCTATATGGGTAAGTTAATCACATAGATAAATAAAAAGCTACCATACACATATTTTTACATATAAATGATTACCGAATATGCCAGATTGTAAGACTAGTTTACCTTTTATTTCATTCTAAAATAGTCTTTTTGTAAAAAAATATATATATAACAAACTTATTCAATAGTTTGCCTAGCACATATATCTAATTTGTGCTTAATATATAAAATATTAATTATATATACAAATCTTCTATATTTTTTTAAATATATATATATAAAAATTAAATAGTATTTTCGGTAGAAAGGATTATAATGGAATTGTTATTTTGACAATAGAATCAACAAAACAAAAATTATGGCAAAATAGTAGATTTGGGGTGGTTTTTAGCTTGGGCAAAAGAATTCCCATCAAAAGTATTAATATCGACAAAACTTCAGCAAACTTTCACTAATATTATCAAAATTTCATGAAATTTTGAAAATATTGTATTTCCCTAGTATTTTGTTTCCCCACTCCTAAAAGTGGGGAAAATTTTCTATATTTTGCTTAAATTTTGAAATCTAGCCATGAGTATCAAACCTTTTCATGTCATATTCAAAATATGAATGTCATGAGTATCAAACTTGTTTTGTGTCATATTTGAAATATGGATTATGTGGACATTGGAGGGAAGGTGGGACCCACATGGCTTTGGTGGGGTCCACACATGAAGAAACACAAGGTGTATGGAGGAACATTTGTGGAACACATGATGAAGTCTTTTAGAGTTATTTTACTGTTTTATTTCATGTTTTACGAATTAATAAAGTTCAGGACCTAAGTGGCATTTTAATTTTTTGTTTTGGATATTTTTGTAATGAGGCATTATTGCCAATGGTATTTTAGTAATTTTAGAGAGTTTATAAGTTAAAGTGGGATCCTCTTAAAGTGTTGGTCGAAATCTTCAAGAATGACTTAATTTTGACACTTTTTGTTTTTACAAAGTCAAGGTTGATGAAGACATTAGGTTTAGACACGAATTCTAGGTTTACCAGAGGCGACGCAAAAGGGTTGCACCCATGTTATAATTTCATTAGAGTGTTTGTTTTTTATTTTTATGTTCTTTTATTTCATGCTACATGTAATGAGAGTATTTCTATCATTGAAAGTTATTTAGGAGTGTTTTGTGATTTTTTATAGTTGAGGGTTTTTTTTTTATAATAAAATAGAGTAGTTTATATTTTTTATAAAACCCTAGCCGTGAGACTCTCTATAA
>JAOXJP010000015.1:591885-604893 GCA_025762735.1 Platanus orientalis | reverse complement strand
CCATTGGGCCAAGCCGCCCTTTCTTTTGATGAATGATGAACAAATTTCATTAATAAGAAAAGAAAAGGTACAAATAGCCGAGAGAGCTACAATAGAGAGGAACAACAAGAATAAAAAAGGAACAAACTACATTTGTAATCCAGCAAACGGTCCCCTACAAACACCTCATGTTGGCCCGCACTCCACTTAGCCAAAGCATCAGCTGCAGAGTTTTGAGCACGAGGAGCATGGAGAAGTACCACCTTAAGCTCCTCTGTCAAAGCCCTAACTTCATGAATAAAATTACATAATCTCCAAGATCCCACCTTATCTCCCCTACCTCGGCTGATTACGGTTTTAAAAATCCCCTTCCACTATGTTTTTTTTGACAACCATGCTCTTGAGCATTCTCAAGCTTTCAAGCAATCCCATGAGTTCTACATGATTCGCATCACTACTCCTAATTGGACCCCCCTTAACACTTATAATAGAGCCCAAATGGTCCCTCACTAGGCAACCATAACCCACCAGCCCCAGATTCCCAAAAGAAGCCCCCCTCAAAGTTAGCTTTAAGCTTTCCCACACAAGGGGGGGCCCATTCCAACACCAGGGCTTGTTTCGTTGATGGGGACATCGATATGCAAGTAACCCAATCCCTTACAATATCAATCATAGATACATCCTTGAATTCTTTCTTAACCAAACCCATGAGCCAACTTCACAAATAATAGAGTCAATCACCACCTAGATACTCCTCTTCCTTTCCTCAAAAACTCTTTTGTTTATTTCTTTCTCTCCACACCCCCCAAATAATGCCCTGCAAAAGGACACGAAGATACACTCTACCACGCACTCCTTTAATACCACTACCCCACTGATGGACAAGGTCCACAAAATTCTACAGCATGAAAAACTGGAGATAGAGCATTCAAAAAAAATCTCCATATTATGTAAGTAAAATCACAGTGGATAAAAATGTGGTTTATAAAGGGGGCACACCAAAGGGGATAGATCCATGAAGGCCCCTCTTTTTTTAAGAACATCCATGGCATTTTTCCTATCAAGGACAGCCACCCAGTTAAAAGCCTTCACCGGTAAAGGAGCAACAGAATTCCAAATCTTTTGAATAGGAAGATGAAAATAAGTAGAAGAGTCCCCAATTAGGATACGAAAGAAGGAATTAGAAGAAAAAGAACAATCAGGAGAAGGGGTCCAGATTCAGGTGTCTTGGTCTCCACTCGAAATGTAGATCATATGAAGGTCCTCCATGAGTTTGCCTACAAGAGGGACCTCCTACTCATAGGAATCATGAGTAAAGTTAAGGTACCAAGATAACCCATGAGAATTCAAGGATAAGATTTCAGACACCTTGGCATTTTTGTGGGAAGCAATGCGAAAAACCTTAGGATATGTTGCCTCCAACATGGAATCACTCCACCAGAGGTCTTTTCAAAAGCGGATATTCATACCATTACCAATAGCAAAACAAGTGTGGGAATAAAATGAGGAACTTACTTGGAGAATGTGCTTCCAATACAAAGACTAGGAGGAAGGGAGAACTTGGTTGCAATCCCACATTCCCACCCATTTGAGTCACATACGTATCTATTAAGAATGATGGAATGCCAAAGGCTCCCCTACTCCATAGAGAATCTCCAAAGCCATTTTCCTAAGGGAGCCAAATTTCGTTCTTTTAGTCTTCTTAACCTAAGATCCCCTTTCTCCTTCTCCTTAACCACAACATCCCATTTCACTAAGTGGTATTTCTTCTGACTGCACCTTCCCATAAAAAAATCCCTATATTTTTCTATAGTCATCACCACCTTGCAAGGCATTTTGAATAGGAACATAATAAACCGGAATATTTGACAGGGTAGCCTTAATCAAAGTTATTCTTCCTCCTAGAGAGATGTAAAACCTCTTCCAACACGCTAACTTCTTTGAGAACTTTTCAACAACCAGGTCCCAAAATGATACAACTCTTGAGTTTTCACCAAGAGGCATACCAAGATACTTCAACGGCCACCTCCCCACCTTACACTCCAATCCCTTCGCAAGATCCAATAAGTCCCTATCCTCAACATGAATACCTGTCATGCAAGACTTTTGCATATTCACTCTTAACCCTGATATCATTGCAACAATCTCAAGACACAATTCCACATTTCTTATATTTTCCTTATCAGCATTTAAAAAGAGAATGGTATCATCTACAAATTAAAGTGAGACACCATAATTCTATTACCCCCCTATAGCAAAGCCTTCCACCAAATGAACCATCTCCACCTCCTTAAAATCCCACCCAAGCCATAAACCATGAGGGAAATAGAAAAGGAGACAAAGGATCTCCCTGTATTAACCCCCTAAAAGACTTGAAGAAACCCTTAGATGTACCATTCACCAAAATTGAAAAGAAAGGATCCATAATTCCCAAACCTCTTTTTCTTCAACACCAAAAAAATGAAATCCTAATCAACTTTATCATAGGCTTTCTCCATATCAAGCTTACAAACCACTTCTTGTTCATTGCATCGCTTTCTCGAGTTGACACACTCATTAGCAATCAAAATGCTATCCATAATCGTATAAAGACTATTAATCAATCTTACCGGCTGGTAATCACCCAACTCCCTTGCCCCTTCTTTCTCTAGAACAAGGACAATGAATGTTGAGCACATGGCTTTATTCATCTTACCCCTTTGAAAAAATTCCTCAAAGACCTTCATAATATCAACTCTTCTAGTCTCCCAACATTCTTGAAAGAAAAGCATAGTAAAACCATCCGAACTCGGAGATTTTGAGCCATCAATCCCAAAATAGCATCTTTTACTTCCTCCTCATCAAAAGGTTTTTCCAACTCAATGACTTTGTCAATAGGGAGTTAGGAGGCAAACAAGCAATCAATGTGGCGTCTCTGAATGGTCTCCTTGTACAAGTTGAGGTAGAAAGAGATTGTTTCATTAGCTATATTTTCAAAATTCATACCCTCCACCCCATCAATCAACAAGCTTGAAATTATGTTTTTTCGCTTCCTTCCATTGGCAATCTTGTGGAAATAACTTGTGTTCCCATCTCCTTCTCAAATCCATTTGCACTTAGATTTTATATGACAAAAAATGTCCTCAGCTTTCAAGTTCCTCTCCAAATTCAACATCACCACACGTCTCTTAATCACCATCCCCTCAGTTATCACATACTCCTCTTCCATCAAGCCACCAATCAATTACAGATCAGCATACAACTTATTCTTGCTATCCTTGAGAATCCCGAAAGTAGTCTTGTTACACTCCAGTATTTTCCTTTCACATAAGACAACTTCTTCATAAAACAATATCAACCCCCCCCCCATCCACCCACACCACACTCATACCACCAATTATGAACCAAACCTTTGAAGGAGGGGTAAGTAGCCCACATGTTCTCAAATCTAAGAGGCTTTGGCCCAAAGCTTTGCACAGATGTGTTCAGCATAACTCATTATGACAAAACAAGTAACTGAGTATTTCCTTGCATTTGTGACTGTTTTGCAAGCACATGAAGAATTTCAAATCACAAAGTTATAGCAGTGATTTCAAGAATTTAAGTCCCAAGACCACTGCAGAGCTTCGTAGCACCGAGACAAACTTCTAATTTTCTTGAGAAGAACACTTGCTAATTGTTACAATGTTGTTAAAATTTACAATTTTGCTGATGCTATTTGTTTGTAAAAAAATTAATTTACAACGCAGATTTCAACTAACCAGCTAAGGATCATAATACAATCAGATGTCTCGACTACTTTTATTCTCCTTAAATTGCACCATAAGAGTGTACAAAATCCAATTTCACATTATCTACATACTCTTGGGTTCTTTCATATTATTTTCTGTTCATCTCTGCATTTCCCCCATTTCTGATTTCTCTTACAAAAGAATAAAGACAAGACCTCATGCTTCATAGCTTCAAGTGTGCATATACATCCACACAGTTTATGGCTCATGTATATTGGAGCATCTGGAGGTAGAAGAATCATAGATTGTTTGAGAATTAATAGAGTGGAAGTAGCTATTCTAGAGGTATTCCATCTTAAACAGTGTAAAAACAACTCTTTCATTCTTTTAGGATGCCTCATAAACTCCATTTTATTTATTTATTTATTTTGTATAACACTCTAGTCTCTAGATTTTCTATTTAGGCAGCCTGGCCTTTGTTTGGTGCTTCTATTGAGATTCTCTTTTTATTTTCTTTTTTTATTTTTAAGCCCTTGCTAATCAGAAAGAAAAGAAAAGAAAAGGAAAAAAAAAGAACCAAAAACAAAAAAATCTATGTTCAAATTTCTGTACCTACTAAAGGCTCTAGCAGTATAAGCTAAAATTTGAAAAGAAGAGACATTAAACGAAGTGAAATGAATGGCAAAAAATTAAGACCTACAACTGGTGAATATCCAATGAAAACCAGTGTATGTGAAATTAGATTAATTTAACATTTCATTTGGAAAGCAAAGAACGTTACTAAATACTAAAATGTGGCCATCTTCATCGAACCATACCTTCATATATCGAGCCAGCAAACCAGGTTTTCTCTGACCAATGCCTACATTTTCTTAATTCATTCACCAGTCAGAGCTTATCCCAAGTTATAGAAAAAAATAACATAATTAAAAATCACTGTGCTAAAGCTATAAATTGATGCAGTTCAATAATTGTATCAGAAATATTCACAAATTCAACATCAATGACCATGCAAAAGAAGCTCTTATAGATACCTTCATCAGATTCGGCAGCAGATGAAGAAACTTTTATGCATGGGAAACAGTCAACCCTGTGATCCTCAGCCCTCAAAAAGTCAAAAACTATCAAGGCAACAAAAGCAGTAACTTGCAAAAGGAAGTCCAAAAGAACAGCCAATGCTGCAGAAAAACAGGTGGATCAAAGGTCAAGCAAAGTACTTCACAAAAAATAAAAAGAAACACTTCAAAAAATCTTGAATATGAAAGAAGAAAATCTCTAACCAGCAAACATGGAGAATACACGGCATGCTGGCATTGGAATGAAACTTCCAACTGCAAATGCTAAAACCTCAGAGAGACTTGCTAGTGTGATAGATGGTCCAACTTCAACAAGTGCATTACTTAATCGTCCTTCTAAAGGCAACTCCAATGGTTGCCGTTTGACCGCATGTACCAGAATACACATGTTATCCACTCCAACCTGACAGGAGAATGAAAAAGCTCAATATGGCGTCAAAAGAAAATTTGACAAAGACAACAATTGTCAATTCTCGGTTGCACAAACAAGTAATTGTAGAATTATCAGATACAGTAATTGTGCACAACCAAGTTTTTATGCCAAAGACTTGTGAGCTGATTCAAGCCCAGGACCCAAATAGAAACCATCACAACTTTGCTTCAGAGTTTATTCAATGAAATAGAAAATTTGTTAAGGTTAATTTGCAATGAAATTAATTCGGAGTTCAGATAGAAATCAGGATTTTGAAGTTGTTATCCATTGTCTCCTTCAAACCCTCCAGCCCCGGGCCAAAAATTACTAGGGCTGGCTGACTTATGCTCCTTCATAGTGAATTTTGCTTCAGTGAACCAGCCAACTTCCATCGCTATTTTATCTTCCTTCAAACTCAAATTATGTAAATAAACTTCTTGAATATCACAAAAACAAAGTTCTATCATAATACAAACGTGAAGTAGGAAATGAATGTCACATTATCAGCTGAAGGCAGAAAGCTAACACTTACAAAAACTTGAGAAACAATAAATAGTAAGGATGGTTGTGGTATTATCTTCAGTTAAACATCCTGAATATATTAATATAATATGTTCTGTTCACATGGCTTACCAATTAGACACAAAATTTATTGTGAAAGCGGCTTTAAATATATATATATATATAGGTGTCAGATCCTCAGAAACCTTGCACCCACAACATGGACTCCTACAAACCTCAAGTGTATGGTTCACCTCAAATTTGCGATATAACAGCACATATCTAAAAGCCTCTGTGTGGAAAATCAACTCAAGTATGTCAGACACCCACATCAGTGAGTTGCTGACACTTTCCATACCAGTATTCATGGTAAGTAATATACATGTGCAAGCCAAGAATCATCAATATACAACCCAACAATTTATGTAATTGTGACGAGGTTGGATCCAAAATGTCATGTGGAGTCATAAATATGTTTATAATGTATGTAGCAGTAGCACATGGAGAATGAAACCTATCGATAAAGAAAAATGAGTTTAGCATTCGTTACATCCAAGTTTAACTGCACCAATGGGACAAAAGATAAAGGACGGCATTCATTTCAGATGGAAGGTTAAAATCATATAACATCAGTATTAACATTATATTACAAATCAATTACTCAAAGGAATCATGACAAAAAACAATCCAAAATAATAATTAAAAAAGAACTTACAGCCAAAACAAGAAAAGGAATGACTTCCATTATGATTAATGTAGACTTTACTCCAATTGCACTGAAAAATCCTACAGATCCGAGAACAGAGAGCATGACAACCAGCACTCCCGAAAAGCCAAGTAATACCTGGAACCCAATCCATCAAAACTACCCATTTAGCAGCAAATGATGAGATTGAAGTTTAAGAAGAATTAATAACTTAAAAGAAATAAAGGACAATAAGATCAGTTTATTAAAGTAAGTAACCCTATTCCTCTGAACTAATATTTCCAGAAGTATAAAGATTTTTATCTCCCTTCCTATTCACTTTGGAGGCAGATGCCTTTAGTGAATTGATGAACAAAGCCATTTCTTAAATTTCTTTATCTCAGATTGAAGGCTTCAAGATTGGTCAAAATGATTTCTCTATATCCTATCTTCAATTTTTTATGAAAGCATTTGATTTTTCAAAACGGATAGGGGCCTAGTGGAGAATTTTAAGGATATTTTAAGAATCTTCGAGACAATTTTGGGGCTTAAAGTGAACCTTTCCAAATCTAGTATGGTGGGAATTGGAGTGGTGGATAGAGTGCTTGTTAAATATGCTCAATCCTTCCGATGAAGGTGGAGTCGTGGATTTTGAAATACCTTGGTCTTCCTTCGAGTAAAATTCAAGATCTCCTTTCTTTTGGGACCCAATGGTGGAACATGTTAATAAGAAGTACGCTTGTTGGAAAAAATTATATATTTCCTTGGGAGGGAGAATCACTTTGATAAAGGCAGCACTTTCTAATTTGCCTACTTATTATATGTCCAATTTCAAAATGCCTTGCAAAGTGGCATCCATTTTGGAGAAGTGTTGAAGGGATTACTTATGGGAAGATGGGAGAGAGAGGAAAGATCATATCTAGAGAGCAAGGAGGTTTGCGGGCTGGGGAAACTGAAAGAGATAAATTCTGCTTTATTGGGGCAATGGTTATGGCGGTTGCCTATGGAAAAAGACACGTTATGGCATTCCACAATCTTTCATAAATATAGGATGCATCCGAATGGGTGGGATTGCAATCCTAGTATGTCATCTTCAATGTCTGTGCTGTAGAAGAACATCATTCAATTGTTTCCTTTATTTTTACCTCATGGTCAGTTTATGCTTGGTAATGGTCACTCTTATCAAATTCTGGAAAGATCTTTGGTGGGGGGACCAAAACTTGCTTTAGCTTTCCCTCGCTTATTATTCATTCTTTCTGTTCAAAAAGATGCTAGTGTTGTGGAAGCCCTTCTGAACTTGTCTAGTGGTATCTCCTGGAATATGTTTTTTTCAAGAGACCTCTATCATTGGAAAGTTGAAATTGTGAGAGCTCTAACTAATTCCTTGAAAGATGTGTTCTTATCTAGTGATTTCCAAGACAAGAAGGATTTAGATCCTTGAGTATTCTAGTCTTTTTTCCACCAATTTTTTTTCTGGGCTCTCACAAGTATTCCTAATTCCAATGTTCCATTCCCTCACAAAAGAAATTGGAAGCCTCCGGCCCCTCCTAGAGTCAAAGCCTTCACTTGGACAGCAATCCTCAATCGAATAAATACAATGGCCATGCTTCAAAGGAGGAAGCCTTTTATTACTATATCTCCACATTGGTGTGTTTTGTGTAAACAGGATAGCAAAACGGTGACACATCTCTTCCTCCATTGTTCTTTCGCCAATGCTATTTGGAATTCTTTCTTTGATAAATTGAATTGTAAGTGGGTTATGCCAGGTGACTTGATGTCCTTTATCTCCCAATGGAAATGGTGGTGTTGGAGATAGAGGTCGAGTTTTTGGGGCTGTTCTTGCTCATGGCGTTTTGTGGGGAATTGGGAAGGAAAGGAATTCCAGAATTTTTGAAGAGAAAAGTAAGGATTGGCATGAAGTGATGGATGAGGGAAGTGGGAAGTTGGCTTATGGTTACAAAAAAATTCAAGGGGCTAGATTTAGCTTCTTTTCATAGAGATTGGGGGACTTGTATTTCCCTCTCCATTCTTCGGGGTAGCATAATGGAAGTGGAGTGTGAGCCTCTGATTGTGGACATGGTAAAACTTAATTTTGATGGGTCATCTAAAGGAAACCTAGGTCCGGCTGGGTTTGGGTGCGTGGTTCTTGATCATAAAGGCAGCATCATAAGGGTTATATGTGGTCCCCTTAGAGATTGTAATTCAGTTAAGATGGAGACTCCTGCTCTCTTATTTGGTTTGCGTGAGCTTAAGGCTATGGGGATTAGGGATTGTTGTGTTGAGGGGGGTTGCAATATGGTTATTGGTTGGGGGGAAGGTATAGGTAATGGCTCATGGCAGCTAGCTCAATTTATCTATGAGATTAGGGAATTGTCCAGTTTATTGGGTGTCTCTTGTGCAGGTCCCTAAGGAACAAAATGTTTTAGCGGATAAAGTGGCTAACTGGGCTGTGGGTTTATCTTCTTTGTTCACCGGTGACTCCATCCCAAGTGGGTTGTAATGGCAATTGCCGCTTTGGTGTAAGATTAGTCTTGCTTCTCCCTTTCGTTCTTTGATAAAATTCATTGTACTTATCAAATACCTTTTTTTTTTATCAGAAGCATAGAGATACAAACACATAAGATCTAGAACGAATATGACGATGATGATGATAACAATAATAATCAAAATAGAAAAGAAAAAAAATTTGTACAACGGAAGCTGTTAAAAGTATGAAATTTTTTCACAATCAAGTGGTTTACTGAACTAATTAAAATGAGCTAAACAATCTTCTATACCATCCAAATTAAACAACTTTGATATATTAATGGGTGGCCTCATTCTAGGATCCAAAAAAAAAAATCTAGGATCAAAACCATCATTCTTATCGAAGTGTTATTTGTTATCTCAGTGTTTGAAATGGAAATATTATGTCAATGAACTGAACTAAAATGAGAGAGACAGAGAGAGAGAGAGAAGAGGGGAATAAAAGAAACCTAAATGCATTTCTACATTTTACTGTTGGAAGAGGTAGAATACACACAAGTTCCATAAAGAATTGAAGAATGTTAAAGATTGTATCATTACAAAGACAAAATAATCACCATATTATAAAATGGGCACTATGTTCATTCAATCTCAAATGAAATACAACCACAGTACTACTCATAAAATACTTAACCACTAGAACCTTAAACTAAGAAACTAGCCCCGACCAAATAAAAGAATTGAAAAACACAAAAAGAAAAAGTATACGTATTTATATATGGAAAAAGGCTTTCTATGTGGGTCACCCATCTTTCTTCACTAGAAAACAGTAGACATGAAGGGGAAGATGAGTTCTCTTCCTTTACCTTTCCTCCATACTCCTTTAGTAGTGATGGTTGCCACCAGTTTGAGGAAGGCTGTTGTTAGGGGGAGGAGCCGATAGAGACCCAAAAGGGGAAGGAACTAGTAGCAACCACCCAAAATAAGACATGGGTGAAGGATTTTTGAGCTCTGATACCAAGTGGAAATCTGTGGTTTAGTTTTAGAATTCAGCGTTTTGAGGATCCTTTGATCGTACAACTGCTTTGTGTTTTGATAGGCGTGTTTCTACCACTTTGAGGTAGGTGTATGCTTTGGTTGTTTTCTTTGACATTGTGTGATTGGTGCCAGCTGTTTGGTATTGTGCTCTGCTCCGTGGCTGAATCTTATTGGCCTCTCTTCAAGTGCTTCTCAATGTTCCTTGTTTTTGGATCTTCTCACAAGTATGTCTATCTCCAGTTCTCTAGATTTTTCCGTAGATGAGGTAGTCTTTATATGATGACTTATCGCCTAGTTCTTCTCCACCTGTTCTGGTACCTCAGTCTCTTTTCATAGTTCTCTTTCCAATCATCCTTAGATTATTGATTTCGGGGAATCCCACCATATGACTGGCATGTCTACCTTTTTTTTCTTCCTATTGTGTTTGTTTTGGCAAAGACAAGGTACGCATTGTTCATGGCTCTTTGTCCTCTGTCGTCGTACTTGAATACATTCAGTTTTCCTCCATATCTTTATCCTTTGTATTTCATGTTCCTAATTTTAAGTTGAACCTGTTAATCATATTACCAAGGCGTTGAATTACAGTGTTACCCTTTTTCCTTTGTATTGTGTTTTCTAGGACCTAAAGTTGGGGAAGACGAATAGTAGATGCCATGAGGATCCATTGCCTCTTTAGTTCAACGGACACCATCACCGTCACCTACAGTTCAGCAACCACTATCACCTTCTATTCCTTTTACTTCTGAGTCTGATCAGTTTTATCAATGGCCTTCTCGTCTAAACCATATCTCATTTCCTATGTTAAAAAAAAAACCTATTTCCAGACTTATTTTCCTATGTTTCTTTTCACTGTAGAACCTATGAATTGACCAAGCATTGTCGTTCTTCTTATTCCCCTGGTACGAGTAGTAGTACTACACCCTTTGCCCTTGTTCATTATGATGTATGGGGACCTATCCCAATCACTTTTTTGCTTGGCTTTTGTTACTTTGTAACCTTTGTTGATGATTACTCCGGAGCTACTTGGACTTTCTTATTAAAATCCAAGAATAAGGTTTTTTCAACCTTTCAAATGTTTCATAAATTGGCCAAGACTCAGTTTGACAGTAAGCTCAAGGTCCTTCATTCTGATAATGGTGGGGAATATAGATCTCATTATTTCCCCCCTTATCTTTCACAACATGGCATCTTTCATCAAACGACTAGTCCAGGTACTCCTGAGCAAAATAATATTGCTAAGAGAAAACACCGTCACCTCTTTAAGATTACTCATGCCTTACTCTTCCATATGCATGTTCCTAAAGTTTTCTGGAGTGGTGCCCTTCAGGCTGTTGTTTATTTAATGAACCGTATGTGGGCCACGATTTTCGCAAGATGGATAGATCTCTTTGAAAAGAAATTTGCCCATTTCAGGAAAGATCCCTCGATGGTTTAGAGTCACCACCATCCTCTTTAATGATATGGATGGACATCGGTTTTGAAAACAAATAGAGTTTTTTGAATATTAAAAATGGTGTGAAAGTGTCTTGACTCCATTAACTTAGTCCACTTATGAGATTCTTCGGTAAGTAGTTTAATTACGAATTAGAAAAGGTATTAAGCACCCCTTTCGCCCATATTTGCGATTACCTACTTTAGTCCGCTATAATCTTTAGTTATGTTGGTGATATTTTCTACCTAAGGATGCTTAACACTAAGCGGGGAATCCAAAGTTTGTTCTTTAGAAGAGTAATTTGAATCCTCACATCAAAGAAAATGATTTATCACCTTGCAAGAAGATTGGTTTGATCCTCATCTCGCTTGTTTGAAGAATTAAAATTACTCTTGCCCAAGTTCCAACTTAGGTTTGGCATAGTTAACTTTAAGTGGGAAATTAGTTTGTTCTTTGAAAGTGTAACACTAATTCTTACATCAAGCTAAAAGATTTTTTACCTTATATAAATAGCTTGGCTTAATCTTCTTTTAGTTTGGTTAGAGAATTAAAGTTACTCTTATCAAAATTCTAACTTAGGTTTAAAGTAATTAATCTTGAATGAGATTAATTAACTCTGGAAGTGTAACATTAATTCCCACATCAAGCTAAAAGATTTCTTACCTTACATAAATAATTCGGCTTGATCCTCTAAGCTCAACATTACTTACCAACATTTCGCATTTTGTGTATAAGTTTTATCCTAAGTTTCGAAGTTACAGAGAAGTATTTTATCATGTCTTTACCCTAAGTTGAGTTGGACTGCAATGGTAAAAGATTATTACTATTAAGCAATTGGAGAAACACTATAATAAAAACACACATTGATTGACGACTTGAAAAGAGTGTAAAGAGGGTAAAGAGTTATTATAGCATCATTCCATGTAACTAGATGAAATATGAAGTTTAGCACATATCAAAAGAAGTAGATATGGTATTCATTTGGAGACAATTATTCATACAAACAAGTCCAAAATTTAAAAGAAAATTATTTCAATATTTTTTTTATAACCTACACCCATTAGCCAATATTGTTGCTCAAGTTATTGTAACCTATATCTTCTTTGATTATTTACTAACCATGAGAGTGGGTCACTTCCTTATAGATTTCATAAACCCAAAATGCATAGGGCTAGGTTCTCTCATGAGCTCAACATGGTAAAAAGAATAGGAAAGACATGAAATGTGGAGGGAGAAAAGACATAATAGCATGCATGTTGTCGAGGAAAAGTGTAGGAAATAATGAACCACCCTCACTTCTAGAAAGAAATTAGGATAAACTTTTCTCGTAACTAATATTTTACAACTTAAAGTATAAAGGAAAATAAAACATCTTACGTAAAAAAAAAGTGAGGAAAAAGCTCATGTGTTTAAAGTGAGAAAACTGAAGAAGTAGAAGGGGATAGAAGTAATATATTGGAGAACATGCTATCATTTCACTTTCTATAAAGAAAGATGGATTGGCATTTCCATAATCAATCATTAAAAAACTTGGCATATTTTAGAAAATGAAATGACATAAATCTCCAACTATTATGACCTCTATCTTCTTTGGTTATTTTTTAACTATGAAATTGAGTCATTTCCTTGTATATTTTTTAAACACAAAATATATGCTTTGGGCTAAGTTTTCTCATGAGCTTGGCATGGTGAAAAAGAGTAGTTAAGGG
>JAOXJP010000015.1:569966-585290 GCA_025762735.1 Platanus orientalis | reverse complement strand
CTTACCTGTTAAGGTTCCTATGTTCCAAGTTGTTAAACGAATCCTACTCTCTTGGACTAACTTCTTTACCCACACTCGTCCACGGTGTGGGAACCCTTGCATATTTTTCATTGCATCCGGGCGCCGATGCAACACCCCTTGCCAATTTTTTACCACATTCGGGGGATGAGGTGCCCCTGCACTCAAAGTGCTTTCAGTTGACAAGAAACTACCTTCAGGTCTTACATCAATAAGGCACCAGAAAATTCATGCCAAGATCAGGGAAATAGCTACAAACAAAATAAGGCAGCAAGCAGACCTGATCAATGACAGCAAGTGTTCCACCAGCCATAACTGGGATGAATTTTTTATCCAGCTGCATAAGAATCTTGGCATCTTCAAGGCAATCCTTATTGATAGATTCCGGAACTAATGAACTACCAGCAAGGTGCAAGATCCCAGAAGAGATGTCCAGTACATCATTCAGATCATGCAAACTATGTGACTTATTTCCAGCCTAAAAGAAATGTGCATGAAACACTAATTAAATAAGTAAATGTGTGAGATTTTGCAGCTTTAAGTTGTAAATAAATGAACCAATGGAAGACTTTCAGTAATTCTGTATTTAACCAACCATTTTAAAATTGCTAATGTACTTACTTTAGACTGTGGATTGTTGTTCCGCCACTTGATCCCAGAAAATTTTGAATCTTCCAAATCATTAGAGATGAAGTCTGAAAGGGTAAGACTGAAAATAATCAGAAAAAAGGGGAATACAGGAGTTGTAAAGAATCCCCAAACAAAAACAATGATTTTAAATCCTTTTCGGAGTTGGCTAATTCACTAGTGGTTCTTAAACTATTGAAGAGTTTTATATTTAAGATTCACAAAGTACTAATTAAGTGTTCAAGATGCCATCCGCTTTCAACACTCATATGGTCACATTAAGTAGACCCCTTCCACAAATACTGGACTGGCAAAAAGCTTTCCACAAATTCTAGTTCCCTCTAACACTAACAGTGCTCTAGCTTCTGCCTCAAGTCCATAAGCCAATGAAAATCATCAAGCTTGACAATCAATAAATCATGTAGTACCTTCAACTGAATCAGTATTATAAATCTGAAAACATTTGTAGTTCTCAAGCTCTTCACTCTTTTGGACCCCATTCATATTCTGGCCATATTGAATTTTCTCCTTGTATGTTCTGAATACAAAACCAAGAAAGGTGAAAAGCGAATGAATGCAGTTTGCATGTTTGATATGGTATTTTAGAATGGGATGAACAATTGTAGTACCTGGTGTAGGAAAAGGAACCATCAGCAAGACTTGGTTCAGAACACTGCTTAGATACACAAGATTGAGGTGGATACTTGAATTCAGTAGTTTCTGCATAAAATTAGCACAGGCAATAGTCAATATCTTATCATCAATCCACAGAAAATAATGAGCTACTGAACATCCCAAAACCTGGTAAAGTAGGGGTATCATGGATGATCCGTGCATCAGATTCTCCAGCTGTGGTGGTCAGATGGTTGTAAATAGAGGAGAAACTTCTCTTGCCTTTGTAAAATGGTGGAGCTGAGTGGCTTCTCCTTGATCTTCCCTTAGGAACATGATATTGTACATAATTTTGAGATCCCTGATGATCCCTTGGATTGTTTCCTTTATTATTATTGCAAGGCAAAGGAAAGTGGAGTGCTGATAAGGCACAATTATCTGTAGAAGAAGAATCTAAACATAACCAACCTGTTTCATCATTTAAATTATCTGCACATCCAAATTTCCCAGAAACAATATCATCTGACCACTGACCATGATAGGGACTAACACAATACTGGTAAGCTAATCCAGTGTCTATACAGCTTGAAATGGGGCAACCTTCTCCATCGGAATTATTCTGCATGGTATCATAACTAAGAACTTCACATTCATCCTTCCTTTCTCTATTTCTAAAATGCCTAGCACTTCTGCAAGACCTAATATTCCCTTCAAGTTCAAATTCATCAGCAAAATGTTTAACCTTCCAAGATGCATTCCCAAACATCAAATGAGGGGTTTCACAACACCAGTCAGAGTAAATGAACTGATGATCAGAGCTTATTTTCCTAACTTTTGCAGGGGAGTCATTTGGAAGGTCACTCTCTTTGGTAAGGTACTCCCTTTTTGAAGGATATGGTTTCATGAAGTCCCTTGGAAACACATCTTGTTCTGTAGTTGTGCTGCATTTTGCAATGCTGCTAGAAGAGAGATGAGGAGTTGCTACCTTGTCCTGCCACAAAGTCTTCCAAGAAAAATCAAAACTCTGATTACTATCATCAATCTCCACAACACCCATCATGTCATCAGAAGCAGATGGCTTTGTTTCACTCCTGGAGTCATCATAGTGAACTTCAAACTCTTCATGACTTGTAAATAATGACCCTTCATATGGCATGTTTTCTGTTAATGAGCAATGCTGCAAGAGAGGCTTTTCAAGACTTTTGAGGCAGCCTGAAGGAAATGAAATGCCATCTACATCATTTCTGTATACAAAATGATTGCCCATTAGAAAGCTACTTGTTGATCCTTTGCTCGTGTCAACTTCAGGAGCCTCATTCTCCCACCCTGAACATAAAATAGAATCTTTCACATAATCCATGGAAGCCTGAGTATCAGTCAACTCATCCGTCAACAAATTATCTACTGTAGGAAAAAGATTGTTGCCAGGTGCCCATGTATCGTTGCCACCCTCTGGACTAACTATTGGTATATATTTTGTAACAGAAGAATCTAATGAAGCAGGAATCACATCTTGGAAAGAAAATCCAATTGAATGATCATATTCCTTCATAGACTTTCGTCCCATGACCTCAGCAGTATTTATGTGTGGTTTTCTGGATGGCATTCTATAATTCTTCTTGGAGGATAAAAGGTCAGACTCTTCAGATGGGACCTCCAAAGAGCAAAAGGGTGGGCTAAGACACACGGGAGTCCGACAATATTGGATCCTACACTTCTTTGCAATTTCAGAGTTCACAGACATATCTGCAATAAAAATTTTGAGGCAAAAACTTCAGAAATTGAATCATCGAAAAGCAAAATCATTACTTCTAATGTTGTCTCTAAGGCATGCTATATATAGGTATTATCCACAAGAAATTATCAATTAAAGGAAGCGGTATTATTTCTAATCCAAATGATCTGAGAATAGTAAATCATGAATATGGGATCAGAGTAAATACATATCTATACCGAAAAAGATGCTTGAAATAATGTATCATGTAATACCATGTGCTGGTGATATAATGTTGTCATCTCCCCTCCACATTTTACATTTTCCTGATGCCTCATATTCGTGCTTGTGGTCTTCTCCTAGAAAGAACTCAACTTAAATTTAGTTTAAGAAACAAAAATTCTCCAAAAGAAATAAGTCATCCTTACATAATATAAACAGTATTCTGTTCTTTTAAGTTAACCTTGAGCAGGAATCTGTCTCCAAAAGCGTTTGATAGCTTGCTCAATAAAGGAAAGTACAGGAACCCAATCCTGGAAAAAGAAAAGTGATATGGTGTTTTGCCCGAAATAAATGCAAAAAATTCCTCAGTAGGCTAAAAGAATGTGATACTTGTTAACAGTAAACCAACCAACTCTTCCAAAACCTTAAGTTGTTAGGAGAGACACAAATTCATATACTTCAACACCCCCCCCTCCCTAGGAGGAACACTGTTCTCTCCTGGGAACACACTTGGGGAGCCAGGCGTGAGTCCACAAAGCGCATACACATGCACACACCACTACATCCGGGAAAAAACTTCCATTGGGTTTCGAACTCGCAACCTAACCTACTCTAATACCATGTTAACAGTAAACAAACCAACTCTCCCAAAACCTTAAGGTGTTAGTAGAGACACAAATTAATAGACTTCAACAATACCAAGATAAATTGAAACACAAAAAGAGAAAGATGAGGTAAAATGGTAGGATAGAAAAGAGAAATGCGAGTCTCCAAACTGCAAGGTGATCTTCACACCACAAGTCATGAGCATCAAGAAAAAACATATATGTCTTGAAGTGTCGACCAACAAGTACAACAATAAGCACAAACGTAAGATGCGACTCTTCTTGAAAAAAAAAAAAAAACTTTATTGTTGTTAAGTGCAATGGTAAAGTGCATGAAAGTATATAAAAAAAAGAATGTTATTCTCACACAGAAATGTTCTTTGACTAGGTGTGGGTTGATGAAAAACTATATTCTGTCAAACATTGTGCCATGTTCAAGACAGCAAGACTTCATGTTGAATCTTTGGATGAAGTTATCATTGAAAGTAATTAAGTGCACTTAAAAATAGAGCTACTAAGAGACACCGTATCCCAGATGGATTTTGCATGCTTTAAGGTAGAAACTATCGGAAAATGTGTGTGAAACTTGGGCTTTTCATGTTTGACAAAGGTGGATCCAAAGATTTACTTCAAAATATAAGGTCATTACCTAGTGCCGGTTCCGCAACTACAGGGTGCTGACTGCTGAGAGGGGTGGACAGGATACAGACCTAACATTTGACTTCTTTGCACTAAGTGGCTGCTCACCAGATTCAGACCCGTGTTCTCACGCTGACAGCCCAACCATTTACTTCAAAATGTAACTTCGTAAATTCTACTTGATAAACTGCAGTCTATACAAATTGAAGCCATAGGGAAGTCACCAAAAAAAATCCAACGGTCTGGACTTGCCACGTCTAATATTTCAGTTCCAAGCTTGTAAATTTCAAACCCAATCTCATTACATCCAGAGCCTTCTCAAAAAGGAAAAAAAAAAACCTCACATGTTTCCCAACATTGATACCTCACTTATGCTCTCATGGATTTTGGAAGATTGCCATTTGCTAGCTTTGAAAAGTTTTTGCTACTTTAAATATGCAGACAACTTTATGATATTTTTACAGTCTTTCATGATTACAGTTCCCCTTTTGTGGTTCCTATGTTCATAGATACATGCTTTCGTGCGTATGACATATTTTGATGAATAGAAGTCCTCCTGGATGGTCTGCAATGGCCTCAGCTGTCTACTGCAAAGACAGAACTTCGCAATGGACTTCCTCTAGTATCCCTCCCTAAGGAGAAGGTGGAAGCAAAGAAGGAGAGACTAAGGTCTTGCCTAGTAGGAAGGGTGAGACTATGGGGTTCGAAAACATGAGTGGAGGGGGATCTACAGGTCCGTAAACTTGCAAATAATTTGTTTTTAATCTTCTTCCCCTCTGTTGCAGAGGCAAAAAGAGTCCTTTTCAAGGGATCCAAAAGATGGCAAGATGGAAGTTTGTTGCTAGATATCTGGCATCCGTCGGCAGGTTGTAAAAGCCGCAAACAGAGGCAAGACGTAGCTGGCTGGATCTGGGGATTAGGACTTCCAGCACATCTCTGGGATCAAGCAACGTTCCAAGCAGTTGGAAACCTCTGCGGGGGCTTGATTGAAACTGATCCTCTGGACCCGACCTCAATGGAATGCTTTAAGTTGAAAGGGTGAAGCCCTAACCAAGCCCCCCTGCAATTTGGTTATTGGACGGAGTCTACGCCTTTCGTGTCGCTATATGGAAGGAAGAGCTACCTTCCTTCCTTTCATTAGCTAGGTTTTGGAGAGGTAATGGTGGTGTAGTGGAGTATTCCGGAGTGACTTGTGACCATGATAGAAGGCGGGTAAATTGGGTTCATTCAAATTTCAAATCGGGGGTCGGCAGAAAAGTCAAGGATGACAGGCGACACCGTAGGCGACCTCAGGAGGATGATTCAAACCGGTTGGACCTATTTGGTTGTCTTAACCAGCCCAAGGGTAGACCCTTTCGCATACCAATTGGATTTCAACGACCCAGAAGCCTTGGTCCAAATAATCGTGGGCCTTGTGCTGGCCCATGGAGCAAGGACAAATCGCGCATGTGAAGCCCAGTTCGACATCACAAGGGTAGAACTATCAAGAATGGACCTAACAATGCTTTTAAGTTGAAGAGGCTCCAGAATACGTCTCATAGGTCTTTTGACTCTCACTCCGGTAGGTCGAACGAACACCTGAAGCAAAATTCAGCTATAGAAGGAAGTCAATGGAAGCTAATCCAAAGGAAGAAGAGGAAAGGTGAGCCACAGCCCGCAGGACACGAGAAAGAAAAGCCCTAATCCTCCTAACAATCTTGAGCAGTCTATGCTTCCCGAGAAGACACCTAGAAGAAATATGGGAGGTCCAGGCATTACGATTAGGGAGAATGATCCTATGTCAAAACAAAGAAACAAAGTATCTGAAAGGGAAAGGGAAGGAGATAATGCCACCAGATAATTCAACTGAGGATGAGGAAGAGTGAGAGGGGATTACAACCCTATTTATGGCCCTTCAGGAGTAAAGGCCTGCTTTTTGGAAGCTAGCTGCAGTTCGTTGAACTCAAGTTTAAAAAATAAACCAGTTTGTGAGGAAGAAGGGTATCCCAAGGAAGGAATAGAAGTGGGATTTGGTAGGATGCATCGTCAAACTGATGTGCCTAAAAAGTGGGGTGATTATACGACGGAGGATAGTTGTTCAGAATTTTTCTATGAAGAGAGATGGTGCTACGAGGCTTCTGGGGACCAGAAAGAGGTTACAGAGGCTAAGCCAATTCTCATGCTTCCTCCATCTCCTTCTTCTGGATGGGTAATTCGTAAAGTGGCTGAAGTCAGAAAACGACTTGGCGTTTCGTTCAAAGACATGGAATAAAGAGTAGAAGACTTTTTTTGGGAGATCAAGAGGAGGAAGTGGAGTTCGAAAAAGCCAAATGGGGTTCACAAATCAAGATCAAGAGGTAGTCAGTCTAGGGAAATTGAAAATCTTCAATCTAGAATTAATTAAGATGGAAACAGGAGTCGGGGAGGTAGAAGGAGGTTAGAAAGGAGGCGATCATCACTTGTAATTTATGATGAAGAAGACCATTATCTCTTGGAATGTTAAGGGTCTGGGGAGGGTTAAAAAACGTTGGACAGTGAAAGATTTGGTGAAAAGGTGGAAAGTGGATTTAATAACCTTGCAGGAGTCTAAACTTCAATTGATTCAGAGTAAAATGAAGGAAGACCTATGGGGAAGGCGGGCTTCGACTCTCTTCACAAACCGGCGGTGGGTCTATCAAGTGGCATTATGGTGGCCTGGAATCTAAAATCAATAGAGGTTATGGATTATCGTATTGGAGATTACTCCATCTCTATCCTTTGTAAGAATAAAGTAGATGGTTTTATCTGGGTTTTCTCTGTTGTATACGGGCCTTGTATTCTGATAGAGTCTATAAATTAATGGGACAAGTTTAGCAAGATCCGAAGTGACTGGAAATACTTGTGGTGTGATGATGGCGACTTTAATGTTGTGCGATATCCTTCCGAAATGAATGGTTCAAAACGGTCTTCTACTCAAATGAGACACTTCAACACATTCATTGAGGATAATAATCTGATTGACCCCCCCTTAAAAGGTTCGGATTTCACTTGGCAAAATGGTAGTGCTTCCTTCTATAGAATTGACAGATTTCTCTTTTCTCATGACTGGTTGGAGGAGACCTCTTCTTTCTCCCAAGAGATCCTGCCTAATCCAGCTTCAGATCATTGCCCCATTATGCTGACTGTCGGGCCGCTGTCTTATGGTCCAAGACCATTTAGATTTGATTTAATGTGGTTAGAAGAACCTGGATTTAAGGAGAAAGTAGGTTTTATCTTTGCTCAAAAGTTGAAGCTCCTTAAGATGAGAATATCCGACTGGAGGAAGTTGGAGTTTAGCTCCATTGAATCCAGAAAACAATCTTGCCTTCTCAAGTTAAAGAGTTTTCATCGAAAGGCTCTCTCAGGAGCTCTTTCTCAGACCGACATTCAGTGTAAGGATGAAGTCACTCAAGAATATAATAGATTGTTAAAGATGGAGAGCCTCTTGGCTTAATGAAGGGAACAGAAATACTAAATTTTTTCATCGGATAACATCTCTGAGACACTCTAATAACTTGATTAGTAAAATCAGATGTAATGGTGTTTGGGTTACTGATGAGAGTATGATTCGGGAGGAGTTTGAGTCCTACTTTTACCAGTTATTCTCGGAACCCTTCTTTCATCGGCCAAACTTTGATGGTGTGGATCTTGACAAAATTTCTGAAGACCAACTAAGATGGCTCGCAAGACTTTTCTCTGAGGAGGAAGTGGGTGCAGCTCTTGCTAGTCTGGATGAAGATAAAGGCCCCTGGCCCAGATGAGTTTCCTTTAAAATTTCTTAAAATCTTTTGGGATGTAGTCGAAAATGAGGCGATGGCGGTGTTGAATGCGTTTCACTCCAATGATCAGTGGTGCAAAAGCTTAAGCACAACTTTTATTACCTTCATCCCTAAGAATGTAGGATATGTGGATCTTAAGAATTTTCGCCCTCTCAGCTTAATTGGGTGTCTTTATAAACTTCTATCCAAAATCCTAGCTCTACGATTGAAGGTGGTGCTCCCGGGTTTAATATCTAAACCTCAAAATGTTTTTATCATGGGGAGACAAATTATGGAGTGTTTGTTGATTGCTAACAAGTGTATTGATGCTAGAATCAAATCCGAAAAACCAGGAGTCTTATGCAAAATCGACATGGAGAAGGCCTACGATCATGTTAATTGGTCATTTATGGATAGAGTCATACAAAAAATGGTCTTTGGCATTCGTTGGAGAAATTGGATGAAAATTTGTATTTCCTCGCCTTCTTACTCAGTTTTGGTGAATGACTATCCTAAAGGTTTCTTCAAGGACAGTAAGGGCATAAGGAAAGGTGATCCTTTGTCCCCATACCTTTTTATTATGGTGGTTGAGATGCTCAGTCGTTTAGTTTCCAAAGCAGCGTCGGTGGGTATGCTTGAAGGTTTTTCCCCAAATGTTAATGGCCCGATGATTCCCCTTATTCAATTTGCCGATGACTCCCTATTCATGTTGGAGGCAAACTCAGAAATGCTAAAAATTTTGAGATGTATCTTACTAATTTTTTAAGCGATGTCTAGCCTAAAAGTAAACCTGAGAAAATCCTCTCTGTCTCCGATTGGTAATGTCCATAATGTTGATGCTTTAGCAGCCATCCTTGGTTGTGAAGTAACCCCTCTTCCGATTTCTTACTCGGACTACCCTTGGGTGCTAAATCTTCTTCAAAAATCATTTGGGACCCGGTTATAGAGAGACTCGAGAAGAAACTTCCTTCCTGGAAAGGGAGGTACCTCTCAAAAGGGGGTCGTGTGGTGCTCCTTAAAAGTGTTGTGGCTGCCCTCCCTCTCTATTCTCTCTCTCTCTTTGTTGTCCCCGGTTCGGTAGTCAAAAGGATTCAGAGTATCCAGAAAAACTTCCTTTGGCAGCCCAAAGTAGGAGTGAAAAAAATCAACTAGGTCAGCTAGACTCATATTTATAAGCCTTTAAACCAAGGGGGTTTAGGGATTCGTCCAATACATTGGGTCAATAAGGCTCTCTTATGTAAGTGGCTTTGGAGATTTGGCTCTGTTTGTGAGTCGTTATGGAGGATGGTGATAGCTTCGACGTATGGGGAGGAACGAAATGGTTGGTTTACTCGGAAGCCAACGGGTCTGGTGGGTTATGGGGTTTGGAAAAGTATAGGGAAAGGTCATGATATTTTCAGTAGATTTACTCGTTTCAAAGTTAACAATGGTACTAAGGTTTCTTTCTGGAAAGACCTTTGGTGCTCAGATGTTCCGTTATGCAGGTTTTTCCCTCTCTTTTATAGGTTAGAGAATTGCAAATTGGGGTTTGTTAAGGACCAAATGATAAGGACTAAGGTTTTCTAGTTCTTGGAATCTTCATCTTAGAAGAAATCTTAGCAATTGGGAGAACGAGGACATGGGCAGGCTTATGCAGATCTTGGAAGGGCACATTCTAGGGATATGGAGGCAGAGGATGAGCGTGTTTGGTCCTTGGATATAGAGAAGGACTTCTTGGTAAAGTCAATGTTTAATGCTTTAATTCCTAACGACCCAGCTCTCTTTCCTACCAGATATATATGGAACTCTCAGATCCCAACAAAAATTTCTTTCTTCTTATGGGAACTTTGGTGGGATCATGCCCCTACTCTTGATAATCTTATCCGCCGGGGTTTCATTACCCCCAACTGGTGTTGTATGTGTGCCTCGGTTGAAGAGTCCTCCAACCATCTCTTCTTGCACTGCCCAGTGGCGGCCGCTCTTTGGTACCATATGATCTGTAGATTCAGTGTTGCGTGGGTGTGGCCTGGTTCAGTGAAGATCATTCCTGAGAGCTGGTTCTATCAATGCTTAAGGGTCCCCAATCAGTTGAGGCTGGCTGTTTGGAGCCTTATTCCTCCGGCTATCTGTTGGACCATATGGGAAGAGCGCAATCAACGAATTTTTGAGGAAATTCCAAGTCCCCTCGTAAGCTTGTGGATGCTATGCTTTCTAAGATCTTTTCTTGGCTGACTCCATCTACTCCAAATCTCCCATCCTATAGTTCATGGTTCTTTGAATGGGATAATTACATTTTTTAGCCTTGATGGTCTCATCCTTATCCTCCTTGTACTGTGTTTTTTCTAGTGTCCTATTTCGCATTTCTCATGCTGCAGGCTTTTGTTTGAGTTGTATTTTTATTTTCTCTCTTCTTTTAATATACCTTACTTTCTTCAAAAAAAGATGGTTTTGCAATGTATATATGACCCTATTTTACGAGCCTTGAAATTGGGCCTTTACACAGTTTTGTTTATAATCCAAATTGAACAAAAAACAAGTTGGTATTTTTTAGCCAAATGAAAATGCTCTTATGGATGCCACGACTTAGAATTAAGCTAGCAGTGCTTAAGTAGACAACAAGGCATTTTCATAAATCTAAATTTGGCGTAAGAATTCCTTCCAATGTTGTTTCACAAAATATTGCAAATTTTTAAGACTTAAAATACTTACGGTACATCAATTTGAAGCAGTAAAAACAAAATTATGACAAGACAGAAAGCTCATTTAGGGAATCAGTACAAAATTTAAATAAGGGAGAAAGAGACCCTTTACCTTGAATTCAACTATTGTTTTTGATGGTTCAAAAGTTAAATCATAGCTAGACTGGGGGCAACAGAAGTTCAGGATGTATGTTGGATAAGCTTGTGGCCTACTTCTCTTCCCATATTGGGACCCGGTTTCATCCTTCCACAGATCCAAACACTTGTAACTAACAGCCAAATTATTAAGCAGTTTATGAATTGGACCCTTGCAAACAAACCTTGAGTTGATATCTAGAATGAGAAAGTCAAAAAAAACAAATGTGCAACTGATTGTAACTCATCAAGCTAAAAAAAAAGGAATAACAGATCGATAATATATTCACAGATATAAACAAAGAAATGGATACAGATATATTGGATGGCCTGCAAAATAATGCAGACTTTGATTAGAGAGAGTTATTGAAGGAAATGATGAAGTACTGAAGTACACAACGTAAATGTATTGTAATTCTGTTTGTATGGATCATAACTACCTTCATGTGGAAAGTATCACCAGGACCAGATAAGTAGCCAGAAAGCTTCAATACACCCTCGGAGAAACTCAGTTTGTGAAGAGAATTAGAAACATCAAACCCAAAACCACTCGTAACTAGTGACAAAGGAGACAAGGATGAATGTGTGCAGAGCAACTCATCCTCACTGCATCCAGAAAATAAGCACTTAAATAAACATACAAAAACAGGAAGCCTCCATCTTGTAGCTGTATCAAAACAAAAAACAAAAATCACCTCTCAATATCAATGACTTTGAAGGAAACCTCTGGATGCACAAGCGCAATTCGAAGCACACATTTCTTGACAGAATGCAAGACCTTCTTGGGGCTTCCAAGACAGATATATGAGTAAATAATGAGGTCAACGAATCAGTGTAAATCACAATCAATAATATAGTTGAATGATATAAGTGGAAACAACTAAGAACCCACTTATGAAACAATTAGAGAAAAGTAAGGAGCTGAAATGTCAGAAAAACAGGCAACCTGGAATGCATACACTTCCTCCGAACTGGTTGGTTGTAAAACAAATCACGAACAATGACTGCAAGGGAGAAGAAAAGTTTCTTAACATAATTATGAAAATGTTCCAAATTCTAATCAAAGATCAAAAGAATAAATAAACAACTTCATTTCTGTATGAAGTGATGCTGTCTCTATGAGCACTTGCATCTGGAATTGTTGAGTTCAGTTTATTGATAACGGAATTGTAAATAGATGTAAATAAAGATTAAAGACTCTTAAATCACCAACTAAATTCCGCTGTCACATTAACTTGTAAACATATAAAACATTTCCTAGTTTTACATATTTGACAAACATAAGATAAATCTATATCCTTGTGTCATATCGAGTTCATTGTTCTGTGCCTAAATTTCACTCAACAACTTACATAGATGGGCCAATCGCAAAATACCATGCTTTCCAGATGAGTGTCAAGTCTCCTGTTTGACCTTGAGATATGGGTATTCCTTTCTTGGGGAATTCCCCACTCCGCTATCCTTTTTGCAAAGTGCCAATTTTTATTTGCTATTTATTTCGAAAGTAAAGCTATAGCTGTATTTGATATCAAGAAGGGATGACCCCCATGTACAAAAATATCTGTACAATAGAAAGAAAAGAATCCACCCCTTAAAAAACAAAATGATACAGTAGTCGATACCATGAATTATGCATCTCAATTAGTTTAAACCTGCCAGCTTTACATCTTTAAATTTTTTGAATATGGAAGTCCTTTTGGTGCTTTAGCTCCTTTAAACTCCAAAGCCCCAAACAAACAGTAGATGGTTCTTAGTGGCAAAACTACTCACCAGTCTCCTGCTATTTGGTTAAATTTTTGTTGAAGTATATTAATTCTAGTATCTCCTAACACTTTCAGGTTTTGGGAGAGTTAGTTAGTTCACAATTAACATGGTATCAGAGCCAAGCCAAATCGCAAGTTCGAATCCCCACGGATGTAAAAGTATTCTCTCGGACATAGTATTGCAAGTGTGTGCACGAGTTGTGGACTTGCACGTTACCCAAGTGTTCACAGGAGAGAACAATGTTTCTCATAGGGGGTGTTAAAGTTTATTAATTCTTATATCTCCTAAAAGCTAGGGGTGGCAATTCGTGTTGCCGGGTCGTGTCAAGTTAAGGGTATATGACTATATGGGTCAACCCTAACCCGACCCATTTATTAATCGTATCAAAACCCTCAACTCTAACACAACTTGTTTATTAAACAAGTAATACAACACGACCCGTGTAACCCGTTTAATAAACAAGACATGTTGGGTTGACACAAACACTGCCCATTTCAACCATTTAATTAATGGGTCGTGTTGGGTTGACACGAATGCCTAAACCAAAAATTGACCTGATAGACATGCAACTTCCTCTTATATATATTTACCAACATGGTTTCAAAACTCGGATCATTCGATCGGATTGTTCAGGCCCAAAACCAATCCAGGATCGGATCGTGGATCGATGATCTAAGTGTGAATTGTTAAGTCCAAAACCGATTCAATGCCAAAAAAATCTGGATCCTACATATTCTTATAATACTTTCTATAAAAAGTTTAAAAGAAACAACATCATTTTTAAGTATGTTAAGTGCGACATACATAAATAAACACTGTTACAACTCTTGAGCATGTATAAATATTAAAATTGTACATTTCATAACCAAACATCCAATATGATTATTTCTAGTGCATAAAACCAAAACATATCCAGTAACATATAAATTATGATGAACATAATTTTAGGCATGGTACGTGCATTATACGTGTATAAACAACGTTTCGAAACTCGTATAAATTTAATATTGTAGTTTACTTGATTAAACATCCAATATGAATACATCTAATGTATAAAAGCTAAACTATATATAATATCATATGAATAAAGATAAAAAAAAAAAAATACATGATTCATTGTTCTAACTGATGGGTTAATGAAGATTGATTTAGCCTTGTTTGGATCCCTTCTATTACAGGGGCAGCGGGGGGTGTGGAGGGGCTTCCCCCCCCCCCTAAACTATCAATGTCGAGATAGTGGATCCGTTAGAAAATTTTGGATCAATGGCACTATCAATTGTGCCCCCGTTAGAAAATTTTTGTATTTTTTACACGAAAAATATGTAATCCGACGACAAAATCTGAATAATTTATTATATGGCCAAATCTAAGGGGTGTGTCTTGTGAGTGTTTCTTTTTGGGGTTTGCCTCTTATATGTGGCTCTTCTAGAGTTTTTTAAATGAGGTTCTTTGAGAGAGTCCTCAAGTGACTCTTTGTATCAATTTTTCATTAAAAAAATTATTTTAAAAAAATAGATTTTTTGACGCATTATATCGTCCAGAACGATCCGGCAATGGATCGTCCGATCCAACCAAGGGATCGGACAATCCCTTGTGGATCACAAGTTACATGGCCTAACTGGACCTGTCAGGTCTAATCCTAGGTTGTCCAAGTTTTGAAACCATGATTAACAATATAAACTTTCGTATTTTTTTAATTACTCAATCCTCTATTTAAAATGCAAATTTATATTTGATAAAAATGTCATTTAATTATACGGGTTAAACAAGTCGGGGCAAGCCAACACTAATAATTAACTCAATTCAGGTTGATTGCGGGTTAGGCAAGTCAAAACAAATTTTACCCATTTATTAATCATGTCTAAGCAAGGTCGACCCACGTTTTGACCTGAACACTATTACAGTAAACCTGATGCAGACAACATTATGCAATTTATGTATGTGCCACCACACAAAAGAGCAAGGTTCAAGTTTTGTGTTATGTATGGGTTGTTTTAATTATTTAAGGGGTGGATTAATTTTATAATAAGGCCAATAGTGTCATAGTTTGTTTATTTTTTGGGGTTTTTAGTTGTAATTCCGTTTTTCACCTTGGACCGAATATTTTTATGGCCAAAACTTAACTTTTTGGCTTGATTTTGGTGTTTTTAGAGAGGTTATTTAGTTACATTTCTAAATAAGAGCAAAATTGCACAAATCTGAGGTGATTTGGGAAAGTTATGACCAAATTACTAAGGGGTGGTCACTAAAAACGGGAATAGTATTTTTTAGAAAGTCTTATATTTGAATTTTTAGGAAAATAAGTTTTTAGAAAGTTGTATATTTTTAGAAAACTTGACTAGCAAGTTTAGGATTTAGGAAGTTTCTAATTTTGACAAGTTTCTAATTGCTTAAAGTTGTAAGCCTATTTAAAGGCAACCCCTCCCCCATATTTTGATAGTGAAGAATAAACAAGTTTTTGAAGATTTGGGTGTTTCCAAGGTGTGGTTGTAGCCATGTTCTCCTTCTTCAAGGGTTGATGCCACTCATGGCTCTCCTTTCTCTTTCTCTTCCAT
>JAOXJP010000015.1:556603-569866 GCA_025762735.1 Platanus orientalis | reverse complement strand
TTGGGGGGGGGGGCGGGGGGTTCCTTTTGTTGCTATTGCGGGGGACTCTGCTACCATTGTCTCATCCGATGCCTCCTACCTAATAGGATAGATATGGCCTGAATTTTGAAGTTTGGGCTTGTTACACAGTTCCATGGTGTGGAGGCTATTTGTCTGTTTACTTGAGCATCACTAAGTGGACTGCGAAATGTACTTTGAAGTTGGGCCTCAAATCTGAATTGGAATTTTTTTAGCATCCTGCGGCCCATTGTCCATTACTTCACCCTTTGTTCTTTCCATGTTTCCATGTGAGTTGATAGGGTGCATAGTCAGTGTCACAGCTGCTTCCTGCCGCTTGATTGCTAGTTGATGATGCATGCCCACTGGCATCTAGGCTGACATATGATCCTATGCTTGTGTGGCTTGATCAACCTAGCCTTTTCTTTTGTCAACTTCCCCTTTTCACCCACCCCTGCCCTTTCTTGCTTTCTGTATGTATTCTGCACCTTGGTTTAAATTTTGAGCCAACTCCTGGATTATCCAATTGTGACGAACTACGTGTCTGAAAGTCAGGTTCCACTCCTTGTTCCTTTTCTTTATTCTTTGTTTTTGTAATTAAATTTGCTTGCAAATCAGTTATGTGAATATGTTCTTGTGCTTAATGTGGGTCCAATCTCTGTCAAACTTTCTGCCGTCCCTCCCATGTCATTTACTTCTTTGTCAGACTTGGCACAGGTTGGATTAGAGGTGCTGTTCTCCGGTATCCCCATGGTGTGCTTGACCGTAACGCAGATTGGATTAATGTTGTCGTTGACCCAGATGTTAATCATCCAAGGAATAGCTGCATGGTTTGCTCATTTAACCTCCATCTTAGCTCTGGTTAAACCTTTAAGATCAATTTTATCTGGGTAGGCTTCAATAAATCTCCACATAAGTCTCCCAAGATTCTAAACACATCAGATTCCCAGTGGTGGAATGGGGAGACCAAAAAAGCCGATCCAGGAACTCCCATGTGACACCTCCTTCTCTATGGTGTTAACAGTTGGTATACACTCATCATTCTTTTTTATTTTTGGGACAATACTCATCATTCACCATGATACTCGTTCTGATGGCAAGCATCCCTATGAACTCAGTCATAGATTATTTATAACACTCTTTGCCGGTTGCTGTCACAAATTGTTAGTGTACTCCTTTGCTTATTACCATTGTGAATCATCATTGATCTCCTTTACTGGTCATTATTGCCATCATCTTTTGCTGGCTCAGAACAAAGAGCTGCTGGTGAGAGTGATCATTCCCGCCAAGGTTCCTTTCTTTCTATCTTTGCCTATTGGATCAGTCTACTTCATTCCATCAGTTAGATAGTTCATATATCCACTGCACATTATTGTCACTGAACAGTGATATTATTTTCACAATGATGGTGTGGTAAGAACTTCTAATTATATATTTTATTCTTCTAATGTAAAATCTTCTCTCTCTCTCTCTCTCTAGAATTAATTTCTTATTGAAGCTATAACCCAATCAAGCCTCTAGCTTAATTTACAATTATAAATGTATATATTATATTTATGTATTAACTTACTTTTTATTTATTTATGAATAAGGTAATATATTAAAAAGAGAAGCCTAAACAAGGTAATATATTAAAAGGTAACTTGTTCTCTTATCTGCAGATATGGATGCATGCCGATCAGAGCCGGGCTGGTTTTCTTGGTAGGGCAGAGTTCTATAATGCTCTTAAATTGGTGACTGTGGCACAAAGTAAACGAGAACTAACCCCTGATATTGTGAAGGCGGCATTATTTGGTCCGGCTGCAGCTAAAATCCCAGCACCCCAGATAAATCTTGCAGCCACACCTGCACCACAATTGAATTCTATGGCAGCAACTCCTGCTCCTCAGATGGGTGCACTCGCACCTACTGCATCTCAAAATCTTGGCTTTAGGGGACCGCAGGTATATCCAAATATGAGTATGAATCAGCAGTTTTTCTCTTCTCAGGGCAATCAGTTCATGAGGCTTCCTCATGCCATGCCTGCTCATGATACTTCACTTCCCCCACAGGGCGTTTCTGGTCAAAGACTCCCGGGGGGAGGTACTGTGGCAGGCCCACGTCCTTCAAACTCAAATGTCTCAAATGATTGGCTCAGTGGAACGATGGGTGGAACTCCAGTGGGAGCAAGCTCACAAGCCCCCGTTAGAGGGATTACGCCTAACGTGAGTCAGGATGGACTTGGACTGGCACCATCAGGGCTAACATCTTCAATACTACACAGACCACAAGCAAACTCCGTGATCACACCTTCAGCTGCATCCAAGCCACAAGATCAGGTGTTACCATCCTTCCAATCAGCAGCTAAGAATTCTAATGCATCGATTGTTTCTGGAAATGGATCTGCTTCTGACTCAATTTTTGGTGGAGATGTGTTTTTCGCAACCCCCTTTCAAGCAAAGAAAAATGCTGAGGCACCTACATTTTCTGCAGGCAGTGCACCTGTCTCATTCACCATTGTTCCAGCATCTACTGGGCCTCAGCCTTCAGTTAAGCAGGGTCCACTGATTCTTCTCAGAGCTTATTCACGATTAAACCCGTGGGTGGCCAGCTTCAGCAAGCTCAGTCATTAGTGCCGAACCAGCAGATTTCATCCCAGTCACAGCTTCCATGGCCAAGGATGACTCAATCTGATGTTCAGAAATATACCAAAGTGTTTGTGGAGGTAGACACAGATAGGGATGGGAAAATCACTGGTGAACAGGCTCGCAATCTTTTCTTGAGTTGGAGACTGCCAAGAGGTAGGGAATTCCTTCGTTTTTAGATTTAACATTTGGGCTTAATGCTTTTATATGAACTGAAATATGATCAGTTAAACCTGTGTTTTTTGACTTATTCCTTTACATCTTATGTGTGGAAATCATTCTACTTTTTTTCTGATGCTTCATGTCTACTTGAGTTTGAACTCTGTTGTTATTATTTCAAGGATTTAGGCAGTATTTGACAATGCTGTTCATCATGGTATCTTATGCTTTAATCATCTGCCCCTAAGCATACTTCAAATACAGGTAAAATCTAGATCATTCAGTGGTGCCCCAACCGAGGACACCCATAGCCCCTCAGAACTGGCCAAGTCAGATGAACCAAACCATCTGAAAAGTGGATTCTTTCCAAGAAAGAGTCCACTAATTGGGCTCATCCAATTGTGCTGTGGGTTAACTTAATCGTCTAGACCCAAATGCATAGATGGTAGGTTTGGTGGACCATAAAATTTCATGCTACAACTTCTGATCAAGTAATTCATTCTTTATTTTTGTTAGAGATAGATGGTTGTTATTTGAATCATAATATTATATTATCTATCATTGTATGTTTGTCAGCTCTGTGATTGGGCAGGCCAAACATATGGTCCTGCTTTAATTTATTTATTTGTTTGTTTTTTACCAGATGATAGGGCCAAAATTCATTACCATCCAATTGCTATCAAGCATGATCATGGAGTATCATTTTATGATGTCTGTCAAACATTTTCTATTCCTTGACTCTTTTTTTTTTTTTTTTTGTCATATCCTGTATTTTGTTTGGAGCTTTGGAAACAGTAGTGCCATGTTTTTTATGGAAGCAGTTATTGCGTTTCTTGATCACGTTATGCTCATTGTGCCATTCATATTAATGCTTGCCAGAGGTCTTAAAGCAAGTGTGGGACTTATCCGATCAGGATAATGATAGTATGCTTTCTCTGAGGGAGTTTTGTACAGCACTCTATTTGATGGAGCGGTTCAGGGAAGGACGTCCTCTTCCAGCTTTGCTTCCAAGCAGTATCATGTTTGATGAGCCCACCATAGGTCAACCCACTGTTGCATATGGAAACACGGTTTGGAGACCCTCTGCTGGTATCTCTTTGACATTATGTTGCACTCCTCCAGATTCATTTGCCACACATTTCTGTATTTTTATCTGTTTATGTTCATGATCAAGGAATTCCTGGTACATGGCCAGTAATGCCTGCGGCTACTGCGAGGCCACCAGCACAAGTTCCTGTCCCTTCTCAGGCTGATGGAGTCATGCAGCCCAATCAGCAAAAGTCAAGAGTGCCTGTGTTGGAGAAGCACCTTGTGAACCAACTCAGTAAAGAGGAGCAGAATTCATTAAACTTGAAGTTCCAGGAGGCAACGGAAGCAGATAGAAAGGTACTTTGTCTCTCTTTTTAAATTTATTCACTTATTGTTTACACCGCCTATTATCTTCATGTATTTATTTTGTTTGGATCTTGTTTATTTATTTTATAATATAGAGTTTTATTTGATGAAAGAAATGAGTGCTGGTAATTGCAGTCGACACTCCATTAACTAATAATTGTGGAAGCACAGAATTTATTAATCAGTAGAGATATTAGATATTAAGTTTACTATGTAATAACAAATACATTCTTATATGAGAAGATTAAATCCGATAAGAAATCCTGTTTTTGAGGTTTCTTGTATATTGAAGTGATTTGGGCACCTGCATCTCTTAATTTTGATAAGGGGGCACCCCTAGTGAAAAAACAAAATGCTTCTATTGAATTCACTGTAAGAATCATTCAAAATGAGGGACGACGAGGGCATGCTTTGTTTTTTCGGTAGGGGTTCCTCTTTTGTCAAAATCAGGGGGGCCCTGAATCACCCATCTATCTATATATACTCGACCCAATAAAACCTAATCCAAACTATTTGGGGTTGGCTACACGAATCCTTTTCTACCATTCCAGTCTATCTAGGGTCATATATTTTATGCTTATTCACAAGTCATCGTATCTTTTCTCACATCCTCGATCCATGCTCGTGCTGGCCTTCCTCCTTATCCTTTTTTTTTGGTAAATAAGGAAATTATATTAAGCCAAACGAAACAAGGGAACAAAGCGGATAGCAAGAACAAGAAGTACAACCAGCCTACCCCATACCCACACAACACGCTCCTTACATACAAAACACAAGAGAGTACCAATCAAACATCTAATTCTGGTATTTGATCCCTTGAAATGAAGGAATCAAAGAAACCCAACAAAACAGCATGGCCAAAGCTCTGTAAAAAATTCGAAAAGACGTTGTCGAGTTCTCAAAAATTATGGCATTTCTCTCCAACCAAATGCTCCAACAAACAGCAAAAGGGATGCAACCCCATATAATCTTCACGTTGTGGCTGAGCACACTACCGGCACCACAATCCCACCCTAGAATAAGAAAAAAATAGCTAGGCAAGCTCAATAAATCACTCTGCACAGGAGTAAGCATACCTCTTTTAGGAAGGTCCCTTCCTTTCCAATTCCTCAAGCACCAGCTCCTAAATCTCTTTAGACCATTATTTTGTTCCAAGGGGCAGGCCAATATAATAAGAGGGACGGGAAGAGTGATGTGGACAACATAAAGAGGCTCTTGTATGTTCCTCCTCACAAGAGAGCAAGGTTCAAGAGTTGTGCAAAGTGTGGGTTTATGTAAGTGTTTAGGGGCTGGGGTATACTTTGTTCCCAAGCATGTTTGCGCATACACACATATGTTAGAGATTGTCTCTTTAAATTTCCATAGTAGAGGGTTGACTATAACTTGATGTATCCTGCATCAACTTACTGATGAAACCAATATATGCAAAAAGAACTTGATTAATTGATCAGAGGTCTTTCTTTGTAGCCTTTGGTTGCCAGTTGCCTTGTTTCTTTCTATACCCTTCCTTCTTGGGCATGCCATATCTTTTTTTTCTTCTTTTCTTTTCTTTTAAATGCATTTGATGTTTTCATTTTCCTATTTCTTACATATTCATATAACTAATATCTCCTCGTCAGGACTGTGGTTAACATATGTAGGTTTTAAATTTTTATTTTCTTTTTGGGTTCCTGAAAATTAGTTAGAACTTACAATCAAACCTTGGTAATACTCAACCAATTTCTAGCATTCCTGTTGCTAAAGGAACAGGGCCAAAAGAATGAAAGATTTCATATATATGAAAATCTTTCTAGTGGGAAGATTGAGATATAGATAAATATCCCAAGTTGGAAGTCTCAGTAAGGATAACTTTATTTATTTATTTTATTTTTTTGGTGGTTTAAGAGCTTACTTTATATTGTTTTGAGATTTGTCATGTCAAGCACTTCGTCAAGTTATTAATTTTCATTGTTTGGCTAAAAGTATGTGGATAGTTTTTATAACAATTAAACTGAATCATCTATGAATCACCCCAGAAAAAGAAAAACTCTGATCTATCTGACCTGTTTGTCTTTGTTAATGAAAGGTGGAGGAGTTGGAGAAGGAGATTTTAGATTCCAAAGAGAAGATTGAATCCTACCGCAGTAGGATGCAGGACCTTGTGAGTGGTTTCACTTTTCTTTTCCATAAATTCTGTACTTTTTTTTTAATGCTTACACTTACACTTCTTTATATATATATATATATATATATATATATATATATATATATATATATGAAAACTTTTCTTTAGATACTGTTTGGTGTTGTATTTTCTGTTATTCGCTGACGAGTTTCATACTTCTAGTTGATGACAGGCTTCTCATGTTTTAATTTATTTGGGGCTTTAATATGTAGTATAATTGTCGACTCTATCGGGAAGAAGTTGGATAATAGTAACAATGATTCATCAGCACATTAGTTTACCTCATGCATTTATTCTATCTACTGTTTGGGAAATTGGATGCCTGGGCACAGCATAAACTGATGGATTGACAGTGGCAGTTCATTGAGTTATTGATGCTTTCTTGGGTCGAGCTTAAAATCCTATTTCAAAATCGAGAAGCATGAAAACCTAAAGGCAGTGGCACTCAAGACTCATGGAATGGTTATAATTTATTATATTGAATGTCAAAACATGCAAAGTTATCAGTCAATAAGTTTTCTTGATTAATGTTGCAATTTAATTCAAAAGAGGTTACATGATGCTCCATTTAAAGAAAGTTTGTAGTTGGTGAGGAGTTTCCTTTCTGGGGAAGCTTTTATTTTGATCCACCTTGTAAAATTGGTTTTTTCCTAAAAATATATAACTTCAGCAGGTCATGTTCAGGTAGTAGGAGTCTGTCTCTATTCCATAAAGCCTGAACTTTGGGGTCGACTCCATGGGAAAATCCCATTAGATTGCTGAAAACCAAAATGAGTTTTCAGAGATCATTGGATATCGTTGCATCCAGCTTATTGAGCAAGTTCTCCTAGGGACTCCTGTTGATGGGTGGTTGGGTAATGTTCTTTTCTGGGATTCAAGGTACAGGAATCTCACCAAGTTGTTCACTGGGCTCAAACTGCTTGGACTATGGTTCATTTTTTAAAACATTGTTCTTGAGCGGTAGATATATGAAGTCTATAATGCTTATTGACTCTTCGATTAATTTTCTTCACTGGTTTTCTTTCTGTATCAGGTTTTATACAAAAGCAAATGTGACAACCGATTAAATGAGATCACAGAAAGGGCTTCTGCCGATAAGCGCGAGGTATCTTCTTCGGATATTTGGCAGTGGATATTTCTCTATCAAAAGTCTATGTTTATCAGTACAATGAGAACAATGTGTTTCAGGTTGAGTCACTAGCTAAGAAATATGAAGAGAAGTGCAAGCAGGTGGGAGATATAGCCTCTAAATTATCCATCGAAGAGGCTACATTTCGTGATATTCAGGTAGCCCATCTGCTTTATTTCATTTAGTGATCATCTGCTTTATTTCATTTAGTGATGGTCAAGAAATGGTCCCCTCTGTCTGGGCGTATTTGACCATCTTAAACTAATTTTGGTATAATTGTGCTTTCCTAAGGCTTTTGTTAAATTATCTTACACTACACTCATTCTATGTAGGAGAGGAAAATGGAGTTATATCAGGCAATTGTCAAAATGGAACAAGGTGGTAGTGCCGCTGGAATTCTTCAGGTAATTTATTACTACGATGGGTCATTGTAGATCATTTGTAAAGTTATGTAATGTCATTAGTTGCTGTTTTCTACAGGTTCGTGCTGATCGTATCCAATCAGATCTTGAGGAACTAGTGAAGAATTTGAATGAACGTTGCAAGAAGTATGGATTACTCGTTAAGCCAACTGCCGTAACTGCGCTTCCCTTTGGTACCTTCACTCCCATATTAACCCTATTATATGAATCTTCCAGTGATTCATTTTTTACTTAGATATCCAGGTCATTTGGCAAAACCTCAGTGAGTTTCTGGGTATTCCTCAGTGTCCATTTGGTACTTTGCGGATATCTATTCCTTTTTTTCCTTTTAATAGAAAGTTGAAAATCTACCTTGATTCATAATATGTTCTTGATATTGGCCATGGACATACTTTGAGCCACCCAAGGCAACTGGTAGATCCAGTGGCTAAAATGTATCTTGAGGTGTTTTAAAGCCATATCGGATTTTAAAACAAGCTTCTCCAAGAGCTTGTTGACCGCAGTTAGGGAGGTTGGGCATTTTGGAATTATGGCTGCTAACCTAGGATGTAGAATGAGCTTGCTTCCATTGATGTACTTAGGTTACTATCCCATGGGGTGCATCCTTTACAAGGATGGATATTTGGACCCTAGTAGAAGAAAGAATTAGGTGAAGGCTACTAGGATGGAAAGCCCAAAATCTTCCGAAAGGGGGGAGAAGTATTCTTGTCAAATTTTCTATGTTTAGCGTTCCTATTTTCTTTAGTCTCTCTTTGTTATCCCCCTAGTGTGGCCGGCTGTTTGGAGAACATTCAACGTGGCTCCCTCTGGCATGTTGGCAGGGGGCTTCTAGCCAAAATTTGCTGACATGGAAGAAGGTATGCTTTGCTAAATGCAATGGGGGTATTGGGCTAAGAAGACTCAGGACAGACGAACAAGGCATTGCTTTATAAATGGTTATGGTGCTTTTGGGTGGAAATGGAGATCTTATGGAGGAGGATTGTGGAGGCTTAGTACAGCTCTAGGGATTTTTGGGAGTCCAAAGATGTGTCTGGCCCTTATGGAACTGGTTTTTCACAAGGTATTGTTGTTGCAGTGCCATTTTCTGTTTTAAGGTTTTGAAACCATGATTCAGGGGAGGAAGAAGACTGGACCGAGAGGACATTTCCTCTCTATTGAGTTAAAATCTTTCGAGTTCGTGGCAGTGGATGAAGTTTTTTCCATCATTGAGCTAGGTAAGGGTAGACCCGATCAAATCAGTTTCTCTTTCAGGTTAGTTGTGAAAGTGAGAGTTTTTGGTCAAGACGTGCACTCTGAATCAAGATGAAGCGCTGAAGGAAACTTTGAGGTTCCCTGGTAGTTCTCTTTTTCTATCTAGGACAACAAATTACTTAGGGTTTTACATGAAGATGACAGAATGGGGGGCACATGAATCAAATTGTTTCATAATCGTTCCGAAAGGAGAGGCTTGCAGGCTGGCTAAATTTGATTGAGCTGTTGCACCAAATGGGGTTTTCAGGCAAACTGCAGGTTTTGAGGGTGGTGACATCTTCTTTCCAACTGTAAAACCCTATCAAACCGAATTGGGTCAGGCTAAGGGAAAAACTTTACTGGAATAATATGATTATTTGTGATGTGTGGCATATCAATGTCTCTTGGAAGGCTGTTGAAACCGCTGTTTCTTGCAAATTCCGACATGAAGGGGAAAATGGTTTTAAAATGCTTTCAATTGGTTTTCCTTCAAACATGGCAGTTTTTTTGCAATTGTAACCAAGGAGGAAGGAGATAAAATATTGGCTTTGGGGAATTTCCAAATCAGTAATGGCATTCTTGTGTTTCAGCGTTGGACGACGGCCCTGACAAAGATATTGCCAGTGTTCGTGTCTGGCTATCATTGGATCAAGGTATGGGGAATCCCTCTATCATCATGATGCTACACAACATTTGCGGAAATTGGTCGAAGATGCGGTGGACTGTTGGCAGTGGATCCTAGAACTACAGACATAAAAATTGTTGCAGCAGTTCGCCTCAAAGTTGGCATCGAATCCCTGGGAGACATCCCTCGTCCCATTGGAATGACTTTCAATGGGGAAGCAGTTTGCCTTGGTATAGAGGTTGAGTCGGTAATGTTGTATTCTTCTTTAGATGGTGTTTCAGGTTTTGGAATGTTTAGTAACCCCAATAAGAGGTTAGGGATGATAGGAGGGGAGCTTTAATTGGGTTGGATTTGGATCGGGTGAAAGGTAAGGGTGTGATTATTGGTTTTGGGAAAAAATTTGGACCCTCTAACCAATATTTAATTAGAGCCATAGATTTTGATATGTGAAATCCAAATAGAAGAGATCTTGTAGAGAATCTAGGTACGGATGCATATCGTAAGGAAGGAAAAGATAAAAAAAATTCAAAATTCAAATTTTGAATTTGAAAATCAAGCTGGGAAGTTTGATTGTCATCGTGTAGACCCCTATGTGCAAGTAGGCACGACTGATGGTAGATCGTTGTAGGATTAAAGCAAAACCTCCTGGGTCTAGTGCCCAAAGAATAATGGGCTAGACTTTATTCAGTAGAATGGGGATGGTAGGATGCATGCAGAGGCCCAATGTCTTAATTGAAGAGAAAACCATTAAGTTTGGGTTGACCAAGGGGATAAAGCATGTCAGGTTGGGTTTAAATGAGGTAATGGGTTCTTTAACATCATCTTCGTCATTTGGGGAGCCCATGAGGGCTTGAGTTTGGATCCAATGCATGAAGATGATGCTATGCACACTCTGGCTTGTCCCTATAAAAACCCAGTTGATGAATTCTTTGAAGGCGTGTGGCTCTCTCGTGCTCCTAGGGGATCCAGGTGTAATAGACACTCAGGTAATGGGGGATCGAGGTGTCTTGTTCGATCAATCATGCAGGCTAGCAACTTCTGAACCAGCTTTGTACAGATGGAGTTTTGGATTCTCGGTATTCTCGCTTTGATTAGACACCCTTGGCGTCGGTTTGTCGAAGCTTCTCCACTTCTGCTTTTTCCCCAGAGCTGGCCTATTGTTGGAAGACCCCTTGATTTCCAACGAGTACTCTATGGAGAAGGCAACTTTACTTAGCGATCTCCTGGGTTGGAGATCTTAGATATGGACACAAAGGGAAGTCTATGGGGATGGATTTGGAATACAATGAGGATATGCGTTCAAATGTAGAGGATATATTTCAGATAATGAAAAGGAGCTCTTGAGTGATAATGCAAACATCCTAGGAGCCATGGATTTCCCAGAGTTCTTTACCCTTGTGTGCAGATTGAAGGTGGTCAATTACGAGTCTTCATCGGATGAGATGGATGCAGGGTTGGGTCATGAAGGTGAGGTGTGTCTCATGAAGTGCATTCTTAATTGATGGGAGCATCAATTCAAGTGGAGCCTCAGCTCTTAGAAGGTACTCTGGTTTTCAATACTTATCATTCCTCACCTCTCTCCTCCACTCCTTTTGCGGTTTCAGGTACTCTTTCTCCTCTTCATGTGTTTATTAATTCTGTAGACCCCTGTTATATGTTGGGTGTTGTGGATCGAGCGAAATGCTCATATCTTCAATAACAGGTCACATGATCCCAGCAAGCTTCAAGAGATTGCCCTATCTCTGCTCAGCTCGTGGGTTTCCCACTTGCCGATGTTCAGGGACGTTAACTATTTGAGATGGGTCTTTGATTAAGACTCCCTAATATTCTCCTCCATTATGTAATCTTTTGTGGCGTTTGTGGCACCGCTTGTGCTGCTATGTAGTGGGGCTTTCCCTTTTTCTATTATGTTTTAATACAATTTTAATCTTTACTGATAAAAAAAAGGATCCTATGCATAATGAGAATGTGGAATGCCATATGTCTACATATTCTAGGTATGATTCAGTCAGGGCCTTTATGGAAGGAAAATTTATTGTTTCTGGATCTATGAAGAAAGGGGTGGATGGTATGTTGAATAGGTTAGGTTTTACAGTTTGTGATAAGGATGGGAACAAGGTGAGATTCTCTGATTACATGTCTGTATTGGAGGAGATTCAGAAAGGTCAAGCCAAGAAAGAAGGGAAACGGAAGAGAGAGCTTTGGGATTTAGTATGGGAAATGAAAGCTGGTGTGATGTCGGTTTCATATGATGGGGAGAAAAGGTCAAATAGGGGCAAAAAGTCCATTATGAAATGAAGATTGTCTCTTGGAATGTTCAAGGTTTGGGTGGTGTCAAAAAAAAAGAAAAAAAGATTGTTTCGTGAATGTACCAGGAAGTACAATATGGATGTTATTATTTTCCAAGAAATTAAAAAAAAAAAAGTTTTTCCCAACAAGTTTATTAGAAGTGCTATTAGCAGGGAGTTGTCTAAGTGGTGTGCCATTTCAGCCTCTAGTACGGCTGATGGTCTTATTGTTACTTGGAATCCTATCGAAGTTAGCAAGGGCGATGAAGTTGTGGGTAATTTCTCTATCTCCATTTGTCTAATGGACATTCCATTGGGTTTTGAATGGCTTACAGGAGTTTATGGCCCTTCAAGACCTTAGAACCGTAGTGATTTTTGGGATGAGCTTTATTGTATTAGGAGGAGGTGGCTAGGTACTTGTGTTATAGGAGGGGATTTTAATGTCATCAGATTTTTCCATTAAAAGAATCGTCCCAATCATGTAACAATAAGTATGTGGGATTTCAGAATTATGCTCTAAGAGATTGCCCTTTGATGAATGCGAAGTACACTGGGACAAATGATCAAGAGAATCCCACTCATTATATGTTGGATAGATTCTTAGTCTCAAACTGCTGGGAGGACTTTTATCCTCATTTTATTAGGTGGCTATTCCAAAAATTGCATCAGATCATTGGCAGCCCATTTTATTGAATAGATCGAAAGTGAATTATGCCCCAATTCCATTCAGATTTGAGAATATGTGGACCCTTCATCCATCCTTAACTTATTGTATCAATCAACGGTGGTTGGAGTGCGATGTTTCCGGATAGGAAGGGTTTCAGCTTATGAGAAAGTTACAATATTTCAAAAAGAAGCCCTTGGAATGGAACAAAACTACTTTTGGAAGGTTTAGTGAGAACAAAAAAAAAAAAAAGATTTAGGATGAAATCCAGTTGTTAGATAAGAGATTGGAAACGACAATCTTGTTTAAGTGAGTCCTCTGTTTTACCCTCGTACCTGTTTTCTTTAGGCCATGGTAGGAAAATCAGATTTTGGAAGGATCTTTGGTGGAGAAGTACTACTTTAGAGCCATCTTACTCTTGATTATTTCATACCAAAAGAATGTGTTGGTAGGATATCTTGTCCCAAACATTTTCAGGTTTAGATTGGAATTTATTATTTGTCCATGACCTTTATAAGTGGGAATCGCCCCCTTGTAGAGAGCCAGCAGGGCATTTATATCATGAG
>JAOXJP010000015.1:529720-547065 GCA_025762735.1 Platanus orientalis | reverse complement strand
GGATTCTTCAATCCTAATCCCAAAGATATAGGTAATTCTTTTATGAAAGAATCTTTCTTCCTGAATCTCCTGGGTAGTTAGGGAACTCATGGGAGTCATGGCTATCCAAAATAACCAACCCAGAAGAAGATAACATTAAATTTCAGTTTCTAGTTTTCGTAGTGTGCTAACATAAATAATGCATTCGCGCACATTTTAGTGACGAAGATGAGTGAGTGAATGAGCTTATGATTCTCCATTCCTTGAGACTAAAGTGGGTGAATGGAGTATTGTTTGTCCATTTACGCACACTTTTTCGGTTTCTATAGTTGCCCCCTCAAAAAATACACTACGAGTATAGAGAGAGATGGTGCGTTTTTTTACGCCAAGATAATAGCCTTCAGTTACTCCTCTTGATATTCTTTCTTTATTGGTTCCTAGGACTTTTCAAATTCCCTCTATTTTGAAAAACATACCATTCCACAAGCATATAAATCTTCTTTCTTCTGTTCTAGCTCGCATTCTGAATCAGAATTCCTCTCCTAAAGCATCGTATTTACACAGTGAGTTTTTGTACTTTATCTCTACTTCCTTTGATTTGTGAGAAACATCTATCTTCTTTCTCCTTTTATTTTCTTTCTGAGTTTGATTTTTTCTTGTATGAGGAGGAGGATATTTGTGCAGCCAGGAGAATCCTTGATAGGATTTTGAAGATGCTTCAGAATAGGATTCCAAAACCTCTTGCTTCCTTTCTCCTGTTTAGAATTTTGGTTATCTTTTCCGAGGATGATCATATCTCTAGTGGCTCATTCGTGATCTCTTGGTTTATCTAGTGAGTTTTCTACTTGAGTGAGCTGCGAATGACTACTCCTTGTTTTTGTTCACGAGTTAAGATTCATATACTTAGTGTCCGTTAATGTGATTAGCTGATCATCATTCGCCCATTGTTTACTCCATTCGCGGGGTATATTTCTTACTGAAGAAAATATTATTTCTTTTATTTCTTTCAGGCAATGGCACCCAAACGAAAGTCCTCCAGCATGAGTAGGGATGAATTGTCTACTTCTGTTGATATCCCTCTTAGGCAAATGAGACTTAGATTCTGGACCAACCCAGGATTAAGGCCTGTAGCAAGACCAAGTGGTCGTCATGATCATGTGCCTATAATAATTAACTCATTGGACTTCGAGGATAATCTCCCAATAATTGACTCATCGGATTCCAAGGATAATCTCCCTATACCAGATCCTGATTTGTCATCGAAAACGGAACCTTCCCCAAAACCTGAGCTTATTCTAACACTAGAGCCTATTCCAACACTAGGTACTTGTCTTTGGTAAAAGTGATAAGCTATTTTGAGTTTTGACTTTCTTTTTATTGTGTAGAGCTTTCCTTTGAGGATGAGGAAGTTCCACCCGTAGAAGACTATAATGAGCATGAATTAGAAGATTTTTATGAAAATGCCAAGTAGGCATTTGATGTTCATGTTCACCTTCTATGGGATCTTACTGGCATGGAACCCGAGGCTCTTGCATTACCATGTACTCGGGCTAGAGCCTTGTCATGCTTAGACGACGTGGAGATGTACTTTAAGAATGCGGGGATTAAGTGGATCATGGAGTCTCTCATGAATTCATTAGCTGCTATAGCACGACCTGAAGAGACTTTGAAACTTTCTCAACCCATGCCTTATCTTGAAGCCCTCATAGTAGAATCTGAAGCAAAAATAGTTAGTTTGAGGTAGGGCCATGATTAAGCAACTTATTTAGAAAGTTTTGCAAGTGCAAAATTGGTGGTATTGGCAGAGTGTTTTCATTATGTCAAGTTAGAATATACACGTCTTTGGAACCGGATGAATGCGTGCTACGTTATTCTAGAGGATAACGAATGTGCAATTGAGAACAAGAAACATCTGATTGCCTAGGCCAGAGCTATTTTGACTGTGAGGTAGGAGAATATTAATGATGAGGCCCATCCTGAATAGGTGGCTGAGCAGTCTAATGTCAAGCTCATTCTGTAGCAGCAAGTTTCCCTCTCTCAAGAACTTTATGATAGGCTCAAGGCTTTCTTTTAATCTTCATTGTTGGTTGAATATGTTTGTTTCCTTTGTTTTAGATCATCAATGAATATGTAATCCTTTTGAATACTCTATTAATGAATTACCTTTCTTTCGTGTCTCTACATTTTGTATCCTTAAGATAATTGAATAATTCAAAGTTGCATACTTTTCCCAAAGGGAGTATTGACACTTATCAATGTGCAATAGGCTTATCAAACTTAGTCTTCTTTTAGCAATATGCAAACTAGATACTTTAAAGAATCCATACTCATGAAGCCTAATTACCTTAGCAAAAGTTTGATTATACTTCTCCCCATCCCTCAAGTAAGGTTGAACCAAATTTTGATGTCATGGAAGTTAAACACATTGCAAAGATCAAACAAGACCCCTAATCTTTCTAGTCTTCCTCAAAGGATGACTTTGGTTTCAGGAGTGGCGAATGGATGTAGTTTTTGTTATTCACCACCTTACTTACATGTGGCAAATGAATGGTTAAATATCTCATTTTCTTAATCATGTTTGGGCAAATGGGATTTATATGTCTCATTCGCGCACACTGATATGAAAATTCATTTTTCGAGGAGTGATGATGGCTAACGGCGCACGTCTCTTCAATTACCTTCCCTTGGCAGCTGGTGAATGAAATGACCATCTTACCCCCACAAATAGGTGGGTCCTTTTAAATTCCTTGTGGTTGGACCAAATTACCCCTACGGGTATAAATGTTTGGTCTTCTTCTTCCTTGGCTCATTTTTAGAATCCACCATTGCCAAGAGTTTAAGCTTCCTCTCATCTTTGATTCTTGGCATCAAATCTTTAATTTTAATCCACCCAATCACTTTTTCTTGCGATCAATTTAACACTATTTTTTGGTGTTTTCAACTGTAGAAACCCTCTCTGTGAAACATTTTGAACCCAAAACCCTTCTTCTTTTACTTTCGTAAGTTGGGGTTTCCAAACTTCCAATCTTTTGGTTAGGAAGTTTTGCCTTGCCAAGATAAGCATTTTGTTATAAATTTTGCAGAGTTTGGTGTTATTTCAAGCTTCTTGGGCTTCAAAACATGTTTGGGAACTCTGGTCTATGTCTTCGGCGAGGATTGGGTTTTCGGCGACCATTTGCTGCCTTTAGGTTGGCTTGAGTGACACGAATGGCTCTCCCTTCATTCATTTGTGGGTTAAGGTGCCTTTCATTCACGCACTTCTTGCTAAGCAAGATGCTGGGCATGAATGGTTAATAACTTAGTCATTCACCCGCTATGAGGCGTTATACTGTTTGATTACTGTTGTCGTTAAAACATGCGTGATTGAATAACTATGAGTTATATCCATACACCAAAAGTGTTCATTCATGCACACTTTGTAGAAGATATATTTTATTTGCATCCACATCTAATTTTTTGACTTTTTTTTCCTTGTAGAGTAATGGCACCTAGGAGAAGAATCTTGTACAACCACGAGTTCCGTGAAAGCTTTCTTTCCCCAATTTGTTAGACTTATGAATGGGCTCGTAGTCAGAGTCTTTTTGATCCAAAATTTGTCAATCTAGTGATTGAGCATGTACCAAGCATGTCTAATTACATCAGAACCGTGTGCAAGGGTTGATGTTGCTTAAACGATTGTGTTCGTTGAGACAATTTGGTCCGCGAGACTTTACTTCCCTCCATTGAAGAAGGGGAAACTCTCTAAGGACTCTACCACCAGTGATCTTAGGAGTTTAACTTGGAAGATCTGCTTGGGAGAAGCAAACTGGGTAGACTGGCTTTACAGGGGCTCTTCTTCTTTTTCAAGTGGTGGGAGTAGAGGGGAAGTTCTCATTGGACATTGGCTTAACCACTACCGCACAAAGATAGACGCTGTTGAGATGGCCGAAGCATTGCATGGTTCTACTGGCAGCTTTGATAAGCATCATGTGATGGTAGCAAAGGCGATCTCAAGATGGTGCCCTAACACCAACACCTTTTTATGTCAATATGGTGAGCTAGGCATTTCACGATAGGAATTCATTGGCATAAGTCATCTGCCTCTTGAAAGGAAACTGATGAAAGAGTATATTCCCTTCAAGATGCTCTCCACTACGTCTCAAAGGTTATTCCAGATATTCTTCGAATTTAATGACATAAACGTCTCATATGGCAACTGGCTCGGATGCATTTGCCAAGGTCCCTCAGGTATGACTGCTGGAGGCAAACCTTTGCCATGGACCAAAAATAATATTTGACGTAGCGTTGACCTTGACGGTCTTGCATTCTTGGCTGGAGTTTATGCAGCCTTTTTGAGTGGGTGGGCTCTCCCTAGCAGCTTGGGTGAGCGTATACGCCATCAAGTATTCATTGTTGCTATAAACTTAGCTGACGGGATCCGCACAAATTTGGTGGTTCCTAGTCTTTGCTGCCTATATAGTGGTCTGTGAGACATTGTGGAAGCAGGTCTTTAGGAAGGTCGGATTAGGGAGAAGCTAGTGTATTTTTCCCTTCAATATTTTGTGTCTGGTTAGGGCTTCATTTCCCTTCTATTTACCAAATAGGAGAGAAGAATCTCTGCACCATTACATATGTCGATACTTTGAAGAATTAGAGAGCAGAGATGGTGTTATTTCCTGCTGCTTTATTCTGCTTTACATAGAAACTTGTCCTCATCCAAGACCACTTGTTGGGGAAGTAGACCTTGACGGGTCGTTAGCAGGGGAGGCTTGGGCATATTTTTGCTCTCTTCAGAGAGGTGAGCTAGCATGGATCAGAGGAGGGACAACCATTTCCATATTGAGGCTTACAACCCTCACCGATTTGCTTGCCAATTTTCATGCTTCCAAGGGCTCGTCTCTCTCCCTACCCGTGTAAAGATAGTGGGTAGGACAACTAGCTTGGAGAGGATTCAAGAGGTGTACCTATACTTTGTAAGGTCAAACACAGGTAGTCGTGAGGTCATCCCTGAAGAAATGGCTGAACAAGAAAACCTCCAATTTGATTATCATTATGCCAAGTGGTGGTATAACTCATTTTTTCAGTTGTGAGATATAATGAGGACAGGGACAACTCCCACATTATTTTTTATGACAGTCAAAGTACTATAATAATAGCCAACAAGTCTCGGAATAAGATGTTGGCTAAGAAAACAACGACCATCCAATGGCCTAAATGATTCAATAAGTGGCTATAGGGTCATCAAGAAGATACTAGTTCGGTACCATTGTCCCCTTTGGCCATCAAGGGAGAAGAAGAACCAAATAAGCCAAAGAGGAAGAGAGGAGCAAGAAGTAAATCTTATAGAAAGGGACCACAACGCATCCCATCTCTTGATAAATCCAAGGAACTTGAACGGATTTCTCCCATCCATGAATACAATTTTGAAGACATCAGGCAATACCCCTTTGAAGATCCACAACGCACGATAGTAGGAGTGAGACAAAGTGAGATCCCATTTGTTAAGGAGTTTGTGTCGGGGGGCAAAACCCTTGAGAAATAGAGACAACTGGCTGACATATTGCCAGTGATGCAGGAGTAGGGCTTGGTACAACCTTTAAATCATCCTTCCTACACTTCTACTAATGAAAGGCCTGAACCAGAGAGTTCTATAGGTAGAGGTGTTGCTTCTGTTAGATTTGGGGAGCTTAGAAGGTCATGGGGGCTATTAGATATTCAACGGTACACCTCCCATCAATAGTTGTACGGTGTTTGCATCATAATTGGAAGGGAGCTCGAGGCCTTATGGCATCTTCAGGGCACTGTGCATGAGCTCATCATCACCATGAATGAGTATGACTTGGGGGGTCACTTCCTGGACTATGTCTTCTAAAAAGTGACTGGCATCATGCACAAGCTTCAAGCATATATCCCCGTTGACCAGGACATTTCCTCGGTGACTCGTGACTCTCTTTCCGATTTTATAGAAAATATTAGGAAGGAGTTGGCAGCTACGGGAATGAGTCTACCCTTCGTAACATATGAATTTGCACATGGGATGGTAGAAAAACACTTGGGAGAAGATGAAAAATTTTGTTTTGTGATTGAATGCTCCCTTGCCACTAACCAGCCTACTCATTTCAGTGATGAGCCAAGCAACGAAGAAGAGGTGGTGGCTTAAGTCCAACAGGCCTTAGCCACATCACGTGAGATGGTGAGATAGGAGCCTGATGTCCCTTTTGAAGGAAAAGGTGTCATTGAAGATGATAGGGCCTCATGCATTCCTGAAAAGGGGAGTTCTTCGAGCATTCTAGAGGTTAGGGGATCCTATAGTTTGCTCTCTGAGTAAGAGCCATGGAATCTTCCCTCACCAACACCCCTAGAAGAGCGCATCGAGGTATGTTTGTCATACATGTATAGCTTTTAAAATTCCCATTTCACTATTTTGTCATCTCTAATTCTTTTATCTTACGATTATTTTGTAATCAGATCCTAGTATAGGGTATAGTGGAACCTATACTTCCTGAGATGCTGAGACTAGATCTTGAGGGAACTAGCCCCAAGAGGACCACCACAGATGAGCATAGTGTCCCATCGTATGGAGATATAGGTTTAGCAACTAAACGAGCAGATACGACCTGCCCTGTCATCACCCTTGAGGAACAATGGAATATAGTTGAATTGGTGTTGGGCATGAATTTTGACAAACTAAATTCCTCTCAAGATTCTGAGGCATTCATAAGCCTTCAAGTCCCCACCGATAACTTATAAGATGTGGTCATGCCTGAAATGAAGGAGCTGATATATTATGATAGTTCTAACAGAGATGACTAATGATGGACTGATGGTTCTGAGGAGGGTAATCTACTAGCTGATGAGTCAGAAAACATTAGTGATAACCTGAGTGCGTCATTGGCTGCCACTATAGAGGTAGATGATCAAGGGGTAGAAGATAACCACAAAGGGATCTTGGTCGAGGGTGAATCTTCTGCTTTTGTTGGTACGAAGGTGCCTGAAGCTAATAACCCTCCTAAGACCGAGAAGCCCCAAGACAAGACTATTAGTGAAATCAACGAGCCTGACACTGAGTTTACTGATAATGCTCCTGTTGCACCATCCGATCCTCCAATTGAGGAGGGAAGTAACATAGAGATAACTGAGGGAAAGAGCCTCATTCGAGAAGAGGCAGTGGTGAATGTAACTCCCCTTGAGCCCACTACTGACCCACTTATGATAGTGCTAGTAGACGATGACTTATCTCAAGACATGATGGTTTTTGAGAAAGGTATATATCGTCCCTCCCCTTGTTGTACTTATGCCTTTATCTTTGTGCATTCTTAAGTGCTAAATTCTTCTTTTGTTGTTAATCTAGCTGTTGAGGCAAACCTCCCTGCGAGGTAGGAATTTGTAGAAATTCTCCCCATGGATCATGGTAAGCTTTTCACTTTGCTACAAAATATATCTCCACGCATCTTTATTGACAGCTCTATTTGCTTGTCAAGATGAGGTTGTGAGCACTGTAAGTGCCATTTGACGTCCTTCTAAGATTGCCTCAGCGCGAGTGATCCATCAAGGGATGTTAGACTTGATGATGACTTTAGCACCCTTGTCACCTGACCTTATGAGTACATAGGATGAGGTGTTGATAGCCCTTGCCGAAGATGTAGAAATCCACATTCGTAACAACAAATTTAGATCAGGTGTGGAAATGTATTTCAAATCCTTGATGAAGCAATCCACCCTAGTGCCAAAGCTTACTAATATTGAAGGCAATGTTGGAGCCCAAGCCAAACTGAGTGTCGCGGAGGCTAAAAAGAAAGCATTGATGGAAGAACTTGACTAGGTGTGCAACTAAGTAGTAAGCATTGATAATGATTTAGCCAACGCTAGAGAGGAGCTATCGAGGGTGCATGCTCAAATTATGACTCTTAAAACGACCCGAGAGGCAAAGACAATTGAAGGAGCTGCCCTTAAGGTGAGACTCAATGCGGTTTCTTCTATCGTAAACTGTCTTCGTGAAGAATTCATCATGCGGGGTGATCAAGTTCGATCCTCCCTGGCCACTGAAGAAGGCCTGTGTAAATGCCTTCTTTTTTCTTTTCCAAAATAGTGTACTCTTGGCATGATGTAAAAAAACCCCTTTTTGTTAATGGAAGAAAGAGATGGGGCTTTATGGTTTATTGTCTTATCTTCTCTTGCAATTTCTCTCCTTTTAAATCATTTTTTTTACTCAACATTGTAAGAGTCAAGTAAGACTGACATTATAAAAGTCTAATGTAATTGACATTATGGGAGTCAAATGTGGTTGACATCATGAGAGTCGAATGTAATCGACATTATAAGAGTCGAATGTGGTCGACATTATAAGGGTCGAACATAGTTGACATTGTGAGAGTCAAATGTTGTGGACATTATAAGATTCACGTGTAATTGACGTTATGAGAGTCAAATACAAAAGTAGCGGACATTATGAGAGTCATGTGTAATTAACATTATAAATGTCCAATACGATTGACTTTATAACAGTCGAATCCAATTAATCTTTGACATTGTGAGAGCTGAATATGGTTGACATTATGAGAGTTGGATGTGAATTATTATTGGCCTTGTGAGAGTCGAAAACCTCCCATACGTGTTCCCTTTTACCCGTAAGTGAGATTTTCTACCCTTACGGTGGATGTTGGGATGGTGTATCTTTGAAGCAATGTTAGCAACATTCTTTTGATGACGATACTATACCATTTCCTTGCAAGAGGTACTTTAGTGACATTGGTTGAATTCAAACCGTTGTAATAGGACAGACTTGTTGTTTTTGTTCTCTTTTTGAAAAGCCATTTTTAAAGGATTGTAACCATTCATGTTTATAAATGAAAGGGTTATGCCCACTACCCTTCTTATTCCTTCGGCTTTTGCAAATACCCTTTATTTCTATGTTAGAAAAATTGCTCCCAAGAAAAGGATTGCTAGTGTTCTTGAAGTTAAAGAATCATCACGGTTGAGAGTGAAGCCAGACAAATCTCCCCCAACCAAGGAGGAGGATCCTGAGTCTTTATTCGACTATGGTATCTATTAAGTCTCTTATTTATCTTAGTGACTGATTCTTTTGGTTTCCATGATCTAATGATGTTGATTTTGCAGATGTGGTGAGAAAGCCCACCGTTGAAGAAGTGGAGGCACGAGTCAATGAGGCTTGTAGGGAACATGATGTGCTTATCAGGCGCTTGGTTGGCATGTCTACTGAAGAAGTAGATGTCTCTTTCGTCTAGGAAGAGATCCTAGACATGCTGGCTCACATAGAAACTTGTGTATATAATTCGGAGTTCATGGGCACAGCAGTGTGCCTCCTTGATGCTTTATCTGAACTTTGTGAGGCCAAGGACATTAAGGTGCTGAAGGGGCCAGAGCATGATGTACGTTTACACCTTTAAGAAGAAGAAATAATGATGGCTGATTTAACTGCTCAGCAAACTCAGGTATTGGAAGAGATTGATCCACTAGTGAGAGATGCTGACGATTTGATGATGCAGATGGAGGCGTTGAAGAAACGCTATAACAAAGTAATGAATCACCTAGAATCACGTAAGAGGTTCATCAATCACATGGGCAACTCAATTTGTTGGATTATTTTTATGGTGGACCATTGCGAGGGTGAACTGATGAGCTGAGAGAGCGATCAGCATGATGGAGTCTCTAGGGAGACTATTTATTACCTCAATACGGTACAATTGGATGTCAATGCAGCGAATCTCTAGAGTTAAATGCAGAAGTGTTTCCTACATTGTGCTTCAAACTCCTGAGCTTTAGTAACCCTGATGCGGCGAGAGACTAAGAATATAGTGTAGTGATAAGGCAAGGTGCCCTTCATTGTATTGGTTCCTTTGTTATAGTAACAATAATAATAGCCATTTTCATTCAAATTTTCATGTCTCAAATTTTCATGTATCTCAAATTGTTATGTGTGGGTAGTTTCTTCCCTTCCCCCATTTTAGAAATATAGCATATAGTTGTAAAACGGAATGATATAATTCTCAAAGAGAGATTGTGGTGTGGATGATGATGGGGCTGTGCCTGTCTTGTTATGGCAAACTTCATACGTACCCTAAAACATGATCAAGTCCGGTCGTAGTTCAATTGTGAGATTTTGGGTATTGTTGTTCATTTTTTGCCCCTAGTGAGAACCACTTGGTCTGGGATTCGCTTAATTGTGGCATCCCATTGCTATTGCTGGTTTTCAATGAAATCAATGAGAATTTGATCTTGCTATATCTTGCTGTGAGTGGATTTTCTTACTCATGGTGTCCATATGGGTTTTCCCCACACTCTTTCCATCATGCTTTATGTAATATATATATGTCCTTTTTTTGCCCTTAGAATCCCTTAACCTAAGATTGGAATTGCCTACTTTTTGCATTCCATTATCATTACTGGTTTTCAATGAGATCGACAATAATGATTATTTTATTTTATTTTATTTTTTTAAGATGATGTGGTTGCATCCAAGTCATAGACCCAGACTGCTTACATACTTGCATAAAACAGGATCAAACATTTGATTACCCATTAATGCCATTTAGGAGTAATATTTCTTCAAGAATCTTGCATTGGTGATTGAGAGAATTTGATTACCCTCTACATCATGGAGAAGATATGCACCATTAGGATAGGCCTTTTCAATGGCATATGGACCGTCCCACTTAGACGCAAATTTACCTTCTTTTCTTCTGGTGGGATCAAGTGGTGATCACACAAGAAAGATAAGCTAACCCTTAGTGAATGAGCAAAGTTTAACTTTCTTGTTGTAAGCCATTGCCATGCGGGCTAGATATATTTTAAAATGCTGTTGTGAGACTAGTTTGGATTCATTAAGGGTTTTGAGTTATGAAAGGTGAATTGTGGTGGCCTCTCCATCCATTAAACCATCTTGTATTGACACCCTTAGTGATGAGACTGGGATTTCAACCGGCAGAACAGTCTTTGCACCAAACACAATGGAGTAGGAGGTTGTCTGTGTTGGTGTACGAAAGGTAGTACGATATGCCCAAAATGCTTTTGGTTAGTGCTTATGCTAGTCTTTTTTATATCTAGAGACCATTTTCTTAATGATTTTATAGAGTCTTGTTGAAGGCTTTTGTCAAACCATTAGCTCGATGATAATAGCGTGAAGAATGCTTCAGATCAATATTGTATTTTTCCATGAGTTGGTACAAAGATGAACTGACAAATGACTGTCCATTGTCTATAATTATATGATTGGAGACACCAAACCTGTATAGAAGGTAGACCTTGACAAATCAGACTATGTCGGAAGCTTTAATTTCTCACAAAATGACATCCTCTGCCTATTTGGAGAAGTAATCTGTTGCAACAAGAATGTAGCGGTACCCTTTGGCAAAGGTTGGAGTAATGAGTCCCACTATATTCATCCCCCACTTAGAAAATGACCAAGAACAAGAGGTAGTGTGCTTGATAGGATCAATTGCATTTTGAGTGTAAGATTTGCTTGAGTTCAAAAACTTGCACTCGTAAAAAACCTTCTTTTTTTCATGCAGTTTCTGAGGTACTTATAGCAGCAAAAAAATGAATTTGAGGGGAGTTCGCATTGAGGGAGAACTCTATCTCATTCATAGCTTCTTTGTAGGAGTGAGATTCTTTAATCCTTATCCTAAAGATATAGGCGATTCTTCTATGTGAAAATCTTCCTTCCGGAGTCTTCTAGGTGGTTAGGAAACTCATAGAAGTCGTGGCTATCCAAAATAACCAACCCAGAAGAAGATGGTATCAAATTTCAGTTTCTGGTTTCTGCAGTGTGCGAACATAAACAGTTCATTCACACACATTTTAGTGACGAAGATGAGTGAGCGAATGAGCTAATAATTCTCCATTAGTCAAGACTAAAGTGGGCGAATGGAGTATTGTTTGTCCATTCACGCACACTTTTCCTGTTTCTACACTCTGTTGGAGGCTCAGTAAGATCTCCATAGCTGACCCTCCCTGGCTCTGCTTGGGGCTTCTGCTGTTCGCAGTGCCCCAATTGCTGGCCTTGGCCCTTGTTTACTGCTTGGCCTGCACCTAAGAAGATGGCAGCTTCGGGGGCAGGGGTGGTGGTGTCGCCTGGTAACCAGGCTGAGAAGACCCAGCAGTTTCTTGTTACTGAAGATGGTCCTGAGCTAAAAACCCAACAAGCAAAACCTGTTTCAAAGCCTCTTAAGGGAACTTCGGAACCCGTTTCTTATCCGATTAAAAATAATTCAAAGGATCAGTCTTCTTCTTCATCGTTGGCATTGCCCATTTTTGGGAAAGCCTCAGACTCAGCTGCTACCCGATGAAGGCCGTTGAAACTTGTTTATGATCATGATATCAGGCTTGCACAGATGCCTGCGAATTGCAGTATAAGTGTGTCGAGGGAGATTGTGGGAAAACGGTTTCCGTCCTCCAAATCAGTTCTGATCAAGTGTAAGGACAATGATGGTGATTTGGTGACCATCACCTGTATTGGTGAACTTAGATTAGCAGAGTCCTATGTGGACAGCCTCACACTGAAGGAACATGGAATAGAAAAAACAGAGGTGTTGGGAATGTTGAGGTTGCATATTGTCGATGTGAGTCCTGAGCAGGAGCCACCTTGGTGAAGATCGTCATGACTCGATGTATCCAGTGCACAAGGTCTGAATTGTTCATCCCCTTTTTTTATTTTATTTTCTCCAATGATTTGAGTTGTTCCAAATGCTTGACTTTTGATTTTATAGAACACCGTTTTGAATACTTGGCAGGTATCTCATCCTAAAGTTATGCTCGAATTGTAGGTTTCTCTTATATAACACAATTGTTTGTTAATAATGACTGGCTTAAGTTTAAGTCATGGAACCAAACCAGGGACTGTCCTGGGTCAAACGATTTTCATGATGTCTGATAAATTAATTAAAAAAAAGAAAAGATAAGGAAAACATATTTGTAGGATACATTCTGGATCAATAGAAAAATTAAAGATAAAAGAGAAAAAGAGGGATGGACATAACACGTTATTGTTACCTATATCCTACTAAAATTAAATCGTATGAGTTGAACCCTGTGAATGTGGAGAAGAAGAATTCTGTAATAGTAGCACCTAGTTTGGTGTTTTTGTTACTACAGCACACCAAGAACATGTGGAGGGAAGAACAGCGTCTGTGGAGATGCACATCAAATGAGAATGAGCTCATTAGTATTCCATATGATCCCATCTCCATGAATTATTTAGTTCAAGTGAGCTAGGAGCTCAGCTAAAGTTTCTGCTAGTTGCGAAACAGTGGTTGTGCTAAAGCATAAAGAAGTCCACTTTGTTTCCTCAAAGCTTAAAACCCATGTTGCAATGTAATTCAAAGCTGATGAACAATTATTTGAGTAGATGAGTGTATACATAAGTTCCAATTTCCAATGGGTGAAGGTCAAATGAAGATTTTGCAAATTTTAGTGATGGGATTTAAGTACATACAGAATGCAGCATGTCCAGGTTAAGTTCAAGTTAACTGACAAATTGTACCATAGGGATCCATTTTAATAACATCTAGAACTATAGAAATGGGAGCACCAGCAAATCTCTAGACCAATCTTTAATAGAAGTCCAGCCCCATAAATTAGGCAAAGACCTTAGGACAGTGCAGTTTTATTTCTAAAGACTCGAGACATGGCATGATTAGTGCTCCATCTTAAGAACCCTCAAATTGGGTAGCTTCCCAAGCATTGAGAGATATTTACATCTATAGCATTTATGGAGTTTAACTTCAACCAAATTGGGAAGAAACGAAGCATTCATCATCCATGTCGAGAACTTGTCACCATCAAAGTTACTTATCTCCAAGCTTCTCAAATTTTGGTGAGGTTGAAGGCCTTCCAGCACATCATTATCATTAATATAGTTTTTGTCATCATCATAATTTCTATTCTAAACAAATTGCAAAGAGCTAATATCTTGCTTCCACGTTAAATTTACCTCGGCTTCTATTCCAATTGCATTCTCTAGATGAGAAATCTTCAAATGAACTTTAAGATTTAGGAACTGCAACTCTTTAATACCATGTCCCATATCCTTGCCCACAAAAAATATAGTTAATGTTTGAAGACAACTCAATCTCCCCAATTCAACCGACATATGACCCCATTTTATATATGTATCAAGTACAAGATGCCTCAAGCTAATCATATTTCTCATTTCTTTGGAAAGCTCTATAAGATTAAAGCAACCTTTGAGATTCATTTTTATAAGAATTATATAAGGATTTTAGTCTCCTAAATGATGTGTTAGACAGTAAGAGCAGGCTTTTTGCCTTCTTTTTATTTTCTGTCTCATTCTACTCTGTTTCTTTCTCTGTAGGTGGTATCTGTGGATGTAGTAAACAGATCTTGAATCTTATCTCCTTAACCCCATATCAACCAAAGGTAAGGCCACTGTTCTTCCAGCCCAACATTCATAGTGAGAGTAGTTCTTCTGTCTTTCAAAACTCATAGAAAGATATAGAGTTGATACTATTGTTAAATTTATCAATAATTTCATTTCCTTTTTATTGTTCAATGTTGAACTCGTAGGTTTCATTTCATGTTGTTATGAACAAGCACTAGATTATATAGTCTCCATTTTCAAGCAGTAGTAGGTCCTTGCTATAAATCAGGGAGAATGTACTCCAATAGACAACCTGATTTAGGTTATGGACTCCCCTATCCACTAACTTCATTACATTAACAAGAGGTTCTAGGTAAAGAAGTTTCCAAACAAAACAAAGTCAAAGATTTCTTTTCCTAGACCATTCTTTGATCAGCCAAATCTTGAACTCACCCATTTGTTGTGAATAAACAAAGTCTTGAATAGTGTTTTGAAATTCATTGAAAATTAGGTAATAATTTGAAAATTCAACTCAGTATCATTTTTAGCTCTTTGAGAAGGAAACAAGCATGTTGTAGTACCTGCTTCCCCAAAAGATTATTTACTCTAGACACCTTCTAGGCTACTCAACCTCTTCAACCAGTTTATCTATGAGCTGATAGCAATACTGTACATTTTGTCTTACCAGTAGCATAGACTGATGAAAATTTATTTTGTTTATCACATTAAACCATTAAGTTATTAGATTCTTCCACCTGATGTCTAACTGACACAATTTCATGATGCATCAATTTTTCTTGATGCTTAACTCATGGACATGCTATACATGGAAGATTTACTGCATGATTTACTTCAAAATATCTTCTCCTTTCATGTTGGAGGTCCAATATTTCACATAACTGTATGCCATCCCACATTGTAGTACATACTACCTTCTTTTGGTTACAGCTGATTATTGCTGATTCTTTTGACTCCTATATGCATTACTCTCTCAGCTAAAAAAATAGTGGCATCTATTCACTCATATATCATACATGAGGTGTTTGATTTGAACGGTTAATGTGGTATTATAAGTTGATCCTTGCATTCATATTCCATTAAGGCATGCCATTCATTCTTCTCATATACCAACTTATTCCTGTTTTATGAGCTTATTCTTTGCTATAACAACTTCACTTAATTACCAAATTTTCTTTTTCTCTTTTTAGCGTGGAACAATTGGAGGATATTGGCTGCAAGTGGGTTATTCTTGGGCATTCTGAGCAGAGATATGTTATTGGTGAAGATGATCAGGTATATGTTTCCAAAACTATTCCTTGGAAACTCTTCAATAGACACAGTCATTGTTTCTGATGCTGAAGTGACTCTGTATTTTTAAATTCACATAATGATAAGAAACCATAAATTCAAAATTGACTGAAGCCCTGCCCATGCACAGTTTATAGGAAAGAAAGCTGGTTATGCCTTGTGCCAGAATCTCAAGGTAATAGCTTGCATTGGAGAAAAACTAGAAGAACGAGAATCCGGGAAACCTTTTGATGTGCGCTTCCAACAGATGAAGGCTTTCGCAGGAAGGATTTTAGCTTCTCACTAATGTTTCTTTACTTGTGGATTATGCATTAAAAAGTATAAATGTGTCCTGATTTTGGATATGCCATGGTATACAGATAATGTGCCCAGTTGGGATGATGTGGTTATTGCATATGAGTCTGTATGGGCTATTGGGACTGGTAAAGTGGCTACTCCTCAGCAGGCTCAGGAAGTACATGTAACTGTTCGTGAATGGCTCAAAAAGAATGTCTCAGAAGAAGTTGCTTCTGAAACACATATTGTCTATGGAGGTATTCTGTTTCAAACTGCAACTTTGGTAATTATGAATACTATAAAAACATCAAGGTTCTAAATGCTGTGGTATAGTTTTTGCCAATTATAAGATTTAGTTTGTGTGATGCTATGAGATATATGATTGATAAATTGCATACTACTATTCAGCTCTTTTTGACAAAGTCAATGCTAAATTGTTCCATTGGTGTAATCATCATGGGGAATTTATCTTTGATGCTCTTGATATTTCGTCTTCAGGGCTTTTTTATTTTCAACCAACAAACTTGAAGACTATTAATTTTAGCTTTGTTGCTATGATTTGCATGGGAGGTGGTCAAAAATTGGTGTTTGGTTTTGTATTTTTTTGTTTTCCCTCTTCATTTGGATAATTGGGTTCTATGTGCCTTTGGAAACAGGGTAAGATAATTGGGTTCCTCATCATTTAATAGCACCATGAATCTGGTGTGGCTTCTACCAATATTGGTCCTCTTTTTGGGAGTGTTTTCAAATGGGATTTCAAGACCTGACGTTGTGAACATCGGAGCTATTTTCACCTTTGGCAGTATAAATGGGCAAGTTGCAAAGATTGCCATGAAGGCTGCTGAGGAGGATGTGAATTCTGATCCAAGTGTTCTAGGTGGAAGCAAACTGAATATTACATTGCACAACTCCAACTACAGTGGATTTGTAGGCATCATTGAGGGTACTTTATTTATTATTCTATTAACAGATTGTTTGTTTACTTTTGCTAATATCTTGTTATTTCTCAACATATTTGCCAAGAGTCTTGTCTTGTTTGGATAATCTAAAGAGTTTTGACTCCAATTCTGATATTGATCACAGCTTTACAATATATGGAGTCCGATACTGTGGCCATTGTTGGCTCTCAGACTGCTGTTATGGCTCATTTTCTCTCACATCTTGCCACCGAACTCCAAGTCCCTCTACTGTCATTCACAGCCCTAGACCCCACCCTCTCTGCTCTTCAGTACCCCTTCTTTGTTCAGACGGCACCCAGTGATCTGTTCCAGATGACTGCAATCGCAGATATAGTAAGTTACTATGGTATTGGAGAGAGGTCATTGCAGTCTTCACCGATGATGATAATGGAAGAATGGTATAGCTGCGTTAGGTGATAAACTTGCAGAGAGGCGCTGTAAGATTTCTTATAAAGCTGCCCTTCCCCCTGACCCTGGAGCAACACGAAGTGAGATTATGGATACACTGA
>JAOXJP010000015.1:502962-529620 GCA_025762735.1 Platanus orientalis | reverse complement strand
GGAATCAATTCACTTTTTGGAAGTTTTTGATTCCCCCTCCTGAGTGGTCACATCAGGAGTGTGGTGCACTTGATATGGCGCCCATAAATATCTAGTTAGCACTTCTCATAAAAATTGATTAAATGAGTCTATGACCCTAAGCCAAGCCCTTAAGTGCACAAGACTTTAAACCCATCTCAGATTCTCAAAGTGAATCCATCGCTTGGTTGAGCTTGATAACTCTCCTGAATTTCATCTCCCAATTCCCGATTCTTGATTTCACCAAGAATGCATTCTTAGGAGTGAATTCCAGAATGAGAAACATGTTTGGTTTGGTAGAGGAGAGAAATTGAAAAAAATCAAAATCTTGATGAAAATGTTTAAAGATGTAATATAATGAATAGGGGGAAAAAAACAAGAATTAAGAGTCGAAATCAGAAAAGCGATTTTTTTCAACTCCCAAAATTCCACTCTCAAACCGATTTTAGGAGTGGAATCTGGGAAGAGAATGTGAAGTTACCAAACACCATTTTTACCTATTTTAGAATCTTGGGAACGAAAGCAACGAGAATCACTTCTCGGAAGAGTTACCAAACGCAGCCTTAGTTTACCAAAAAAAAAAGAAGAAACAAACAAACAAAAAAATAAAGAAACAAACACACAAAAAAAATGGGGAATCCATCTATTCATTTACATCATATTTGATTTCTTTTTAAAGGTGAACCTCTGTGTCAAGCTTTGGGAGACACATGGTAAAAAAATACTCAACATTGGATACAAGATGTGTTAGTTCACTTTTTCCACCACATGTCACTTAGAACCGAACTCAAAAGGGTCTCCACTACCATAACCGAAAGTGTATTGTATGCACGCCTCTCTATCCCTTGTTAGGGGGTGGGCACATCTGTATCGACAAGTGATTTTCACTTTTTGAGAGGGTGCATTTCACTTGTCAGTGCTGATGTACCCTCCCTTGACAGGGTGTAGAAAGGAGCGGATACAATTCTCTCTCAACATAACCAACTTTAGTTTTCGAGAGTGAATTGTATCCGCTCCCCTTATCATCTGCTCCTCTCTGCAGCCTGTTAAGGGGAGGGCACAAGAACACCAACAAGTGATTTTCACTTTTTTGGAGGGGGGGATGCATTTCATTTGTCAGTGTTGATGTGCCCTCCACCTGACAGGGTGAGAGAGGAGCAGATGATGATAAGAGGAGCAGATATAATCCATTCTCTTAGTTTTCTCTTCCTTACCAGAGATTTGAGCATGACCCCTTCAGGAAAAAATTGTGAATGGATAAAAAATGCACACCTCAACGGATGCTAACCACTGCTTCTTGTCAGGCGGTGGGCACATCAGCTCTAAAAAGTGCAAAAAAGCGAAAATCACTTTTCAACGCTGATGTATCCGCTCCTGACAAGGAGCAGTGATGAGCATTTGTTAAGGGAAGCGTTCATAAACCAATCCCGAAAAAATTAAGTGAAAGTAATTTTAATTCGTAGAAATTTGTATTTTGGGAAGACAGTAAAGTAATTTGTAGAAATAAAATCTGTTAAAACACTCTCTCAGCATTTGCTCTGTACCACTTGGAGAAGCGGGTCCTTCCAATATAAAAGTAATGATTCATTTTGCAGAAAAACGAACACCATTTTTTTTTGTCGAAACCATGTAATGATTCCGAATCTATGCCATCTGTCTGCATACAGAATGCAATCCAAAAGAACACTATGAACAGCATCTACAAAAAGTTCCATCCAATAAATTACCCAAAAAAAATAAAAAAAAATTCCTTCCAATAAATTACCTATAAAAAAAAAAACCATCCAATTAAAAGCATTATTGAAATGCCCAATTTATCATTTTGCATCACCATCATCATCTCCTCCTCCCTACCTAATCAAATACCCAGCAACATCCCATTGTCGCGCATCTCCATTCACTACCACCACCATCCATCATCATCATCATCATCATCTCCACTACCCCCGTATCAGAAGGGCTTTTTTCCCATTTCCTGTTCATCAATTCCTTTCAACTTAGCCCTCCACGACACACGCGAAGAAAATAAAAAATAAAAATAACCTGTTGCTGCTACTTGCACAAAAATAATGGTGAGTCAACCAGCCAACCAGACTTATTTCTTGGGACCGACTATATTGGTTCTTTTTCTCTGTCTTGAAGTATTCTCGTAATATTAAATGGAAAGAGAGCATTGCTAAGCGAAGGGTCTACTTCCAATTCCATGCGAAACTCGAGCTTTTTCTAGCTTTCTGTTCTCTTTTCATTTATTATTATGGATTTAAAGCTATAAGGACTTGTTTTAATGCATCCTTTTTCTTTTCAGAACGGTAGGTTGTTTGCTTACTGCTTTACCTCTGATTCCACCATGATTTATCCCCTTAGAGGTGAGTCTGTGCCTTGTTTCATCCGTAAAGGACTTGGTTCTCCTTTTCCTGCTTCGAATTATAACAGATTTTTCTTCTTTATCCAAGGAATTGTCTTTCTATAACAGATTTTTCTTGTTTTTTTAATGGGGTGGGCAGGGGGTACAGGGTTCTGAGGGGTTGTCTGCTTGTGGGTTTAGGTTTTCTACTCTCATCCTTTTCTTTTTTCCTCCTACAAATTAGAATTCTGATGCGCAAATTTGTTGTATTCGTTTGAGATTTTGTTTACCGATGGAATTAGCTTTTTCTTCTTGTGGGTGGTTTCGGGTTTTGAGGTGACGAAACCTGATTTGCTCTTTCTGTTACTTAAATGTCTGACTGGATTTTGAGGCTCTTGATATTTCGTCATCAAGGCCTTTTTATTTTCAACCAACCAACTTGAAGACTATTAATTTTAGCTTTGTTGCTCTGATTTGCGTGGGAGGTGGTCATAAATTGGTGTTTTGTTTATTTTTTATTTTTTGTTTTCCCTCTTCATTTGGATAATTGGGTTTTGTGTGCCTTTGGAAACAGGGTAACATAATTGGGTTCCTCGTAATTTAATAGCACCATGAATCTGGTGTGGCTTCTACCAATATTGGTCCTCTTTTTCGGAGTGTTTTCAAATGGGATTTCAAGACCTGAGGTTGTGAACATCGGAGCTATTTTCACACTTGGCAGTATAAATGGGCAAGTTGCAAAGATTGCCATGAAGGCTGCTGAGGAAGATGTGAATTCTGATCCAAGTGTTCTAGGTGGAAGCAAACTGAATATTACATTGCACGACTCCAACTACAGTGGATTTCTAGGCATCATTGGGGGTACTTTACTTAATTCTTTTATTAACTGCTTGTTTGCTTACTTTTGCTGATATCTTGTTAATTCTCAACATATTTGCCAAGAGTCTTTTCTTGTTTGGAAAATCTAATAGTTTTAACTCCAATTCCAATATTGATCACAGCTTTACAATATATGGAGTCCGATACTGTGGCCATTATTGGCCCTCAGACTGCTGTTATGGCCCATGTTCTCTCACATCTAGCCACCGAACTCCAAGTCCCTCTACTGTCATTCACAGCCCTTGACCCCACCCTCTCTGCTCTTCAGTACCCCTTCTTTGTTCAGACGGCACCCAATGATCTGTTCCAGATGACTGCAATCGCAGATATGGTAAGTAACTATGGTTGGAGAGAGGTCATTGCAGTCTTCACCGATGATGATAATGGAAGAAATGGTATAGCTGCGTTAGGTGATAAACTTGCAGAGAAGCGCTGTAAGATTTCTTATAAAGCTGCCCTTCCCCCTGACCCTGGAGCAACACGAAGTGAGATTATGGATACACTGATTAAGGTGGCATTATTGGAGTCACGGGTGATTGTTTTACACACTTACAATAAATCAGGATTTGAGGTTTTTGATGTTGCACATACTCTTGGGATGATGGAGAGTGGCTATGTGTGGATAGCTACTACTTGGCTCTCTAGTACCTTAGATTCTAGTTCACCCCTCCCTTCAGCAGCCACTGAGTCAATCCAAGGAGTTCTCACACTGCGCCTACACACACCAGATTCAGAAAGGAAAAGAGCTTTCCTCTCTAGGTGGAACCAGCTGAGTGGTGGCACTATTGGGTTGAATCCCTATGGTTTATATGCCTATGATACTGTATGGATGATTGCTCATGCAATTAAGGCATTCTTTGATCAGGGTGGGACCATTTCATTCTCGAACGATTCAAGGTTAAGTAAAGTCCAATTAGGAGGTGCTCTGCACCTTGAAGAAATGAGCATTTTTGATGGGGGGAAGCAGTTGCTAAACAATATATTGCAGACCAATATGACAGGTCTAACTGGACCAATTCAGTTTAATCCAGATAGGTCTATCATCCGCCCTGCATATGATATCATTAATGTTATTGGGACTGGGCTTAGACAGATTGGGTACTGGTCTAATTATTCAGGGTTATCTGTTGTGCCTCCTGAGACACTTTACACAAAACCACCTAACCGATCAAGGTCAAACCAACAACTATACAATGCAGTCTGGCCTGGGGAAACAACAACGAAGCCTCGTGGGTGGGTTTTCCCAAACAATGGAAAGCAGTTGAGGATCGGGGTCCCTAACCGAGTTGGTTTTCGGGAATTTGTCTCAAAAGCAAGTGACTCTGATATGTTCCAGGGTTTCTGCATAGATGTGTTCCTTGCTGCCATAAACTTGCTTCCCTATGGAATTTCATATAAATTCATTCCCTATGGAAATGGTCATGAGAACCCAAGCTATGCTGAGCTTGTGAAGTCGATAACAACAGATGTGAGTACAAAGATACCCCACTTTTTCTCTACAAATTGCGAAAAGACTGGTGGCTATATGTTAATTTTATTGACTCTGTGCTTTTGGTCTCTATAGGTCTTTGATGCTGCTGTAGGTGACATCACCATTGTCACAAACAGAACAAAGATTGTGGATTTTACACAGCCATATATTGAATCAGGGCTAGTTGTAGTGGCACCCGTCAGGAAGTTGAACTCGAGTGCTTGGGCTTTCCTGCGGCCATTCACTCCAATGATGTGGTTCGTCACGGCATCTTTTTTTCTTGTTGTGGGAGCAGTCGTGTGGATTCTGGAACATAGAATTAATGACGAATTCCGTGGGCCACCTAAGCGACAACTTGTTACAATTCTGTGGTTAGTATGTAAGAATTTGTTCAACTGTTTTTGTCAAATAAAAAATATTCTATATATCTTTACTGGTTAGATGAGTACAACTTTGGTTTACAGGTAGAACACATGGAATGAAACAATCTTATAGCATAACAGAAGTTTCAAATTCAGTTCAAGACAATTTTATCTAGTTTATCTGATTATGATCGGAGGATCACTTTCTTCAGTATCTTTTAGAGTTCTTTACACCATTTCTGCTGATGAGAGGCTTCTGTCAGAGATGGTCCTATTTCTCATAGTTATTGATAAGCGCATTAATTTAGTGTAGTTCTGGTAACTACAGATGAATCCAGCGAGGGTAGATGCCAAACACTAAAAAATTAATTTGCAAATGGACTTCATTGACTAATCAAGCCACCATATGATGATTGCACATTGTAATCCAACAGCAAGTTATGATACAAGAAAGATTGTTAGAATTTTTTTACTTTCTTTGAATATGATTCTTGTTTACCAAATAAGTATACTTGGCTCATTATGTCTGCTTTTAGCAAACTCCTCTGTGCCTTCAATTGAACAGACCCCAGATGTATCCATGCTATGAGCTCTAATTGTCTGGATGTCGTAAATTGGGTCTGACTGGCCAAATGTACCAACTGTGCTTCCTTTTCCATCTAATTTGCCTCTCTTTTTGGGACTTTTGTGCCTTCTTACATACCTGATGTAGGAGTCTAATATGTCATTACACACTCTTAACTTGCAGGTTTAGCTTCTCAACTTTGTTTTTTGCCCACAGTAAGTCAAACCACATTAATTAATTTTGTCTCCTTACAACGGGTTTATGGCAGTGTTGCCAATTTAATCCAGTTGTGTATTTCTCACTTTTCTGCAGGAGAGAACACTGTTAGCACCCTCGGTCGCTTAGTTCTTATCATTTGGCTCTTCGTGGTTCTGATTATCAACTCAAGCTATACTGCAAGTCTGACCTCAATCCTCACAGTGCAACAGCTGTCTTCACCCATCAAAGGAATTGAAAGCTTAATAACAAACACAGACCCTATCGGATTCCAAGTAGGGTCGTTTGCTGAAAACTATTTGCATCAGGAATTTAACATCCCTAAATCTAGACTTATTGCCCTCGGTTCTCCAGAAGAATTTGCTACAGCCCTTGAGAATGGGACAGTTGCTGCTGTGGTAGATGAAAGGCCTTATCTTGAGGTCTTCCTCTCAAGTCATTGCAAGTTTTCAATTTTAGGTCAAGATTTCACCAAAAGCGGGTGGGGATTTGTAAGTATCTACTTAACAAAGACACCCTTTTTTTCATCTAAAAGAAAATATCATGTTAGGTGGATGGATGCAAACTTGTAGTATAAACAATTCTTGACTCCTGTTTGATCCTAACAACAAAGAAATCAATACGACTTGGTACTCACTCAGGTCAAATTCAAATAAAGTTTTTATAAGTTGGCCAAATTACTTTTATATCAATTTATTTTGGCGCCCTTAAAATTGAATCAAGTCAGCACCAACTTGGCTGGGATTTCAAACCTCAATTTTCAAGATTGATATTATACTTGTATAGTCATATGTAATTTTTAGATATGACACACAAGATAGTTTTGAGAAATTGATATGGTAGATATTTGAAAAGTTAGAGAAGTACTAAAAAAAAGAAGCTAGGAAAGTATAGGTGACAATGAATTTAAGGCACATGATCACCTTTATTGTGAGTTAGATACTAGGGATGGGGAAGAAAGATCCATAGACAGACTTGCTACAGTGAGGAAGAAGAATCATAGAGACATAGATTATAAGTTGCATTAAGAGTAAGGATCAAAGACTCTTAGTGAAGGATGAGGAGACTGAAGAAAGGTAGAGTATTTATTTTCAGATATTATTAAATGAAGACCACATAGGGAATGCCAATTTAGGAGGAACTTGTAGTTCTGATGAGATTGGAGATCATAAGTATTTTTGTAGAATTACGGTGTCTAAAACAAAGGCTTTGAGACTGTCAGGGCCTTGGGACTAGAGATTATTTCAATTGAGGATAGGAAATAAATGGGAGATAGTGGCATAGAATTAGAGTGGGGTGGATGATAGAGTGTGTGTCTTCAATGCATATAATTGTATTTCCCCTTTCAATTATAAAAAAAAAAACTTGAAAGGGAAATTTTAGAAGACAGCTATAAGACAATCCAGCTTTAAGAAGCAGAATGTTGGGCAATTAGGAAAAAAGAGAGTCTAGCAGAGATGAGGATGTAGAGATGGATGAGTGGCAAGACTATACAGGACATAATCAGAAATGAATGTATTTGCGTGAGCTTAGGGGTAGCACCAATAAGTGACAAGCTGAAGGAAGCCGACTGAGGTGGTTTGTAATGTGTAACAAAGACCAATGACTGTACTAGTGAGAAGAAGTGATAAAGTGCAAGTTGAAGTTGACAAGAGGAAGGCTAAAAAAGACTTGGTTCGAAAGTGAGAGAAAACTTAAAATCTTTTGATTTAATGGAAGATATGACCTGAATAGAATGGAATGATGGAACTGGACTTGTGGAGTCAACCCCAGTAGTTGGGGTAAGGCTTTGTTGAGTTCAATTGAGACAATAAAAACTTAGAGAATATAAGCAGAAACCTTATTTGGAAAGAACGATCAACCTTAACCCTACTATCCTTTTAAAATATATGTAATATATAGTTTTCTTTGTTCTCAATAAACTGTATTTTAAATGTAAATTTCATCAATTTTAACATACTTTTATACATGTCAGGACATCAAGCTTCATAGTAACCATGTCCCACATTCCATATTTGGCTATGACTGGAATGATGATCCAACCTATATAAATTCAAGCAAGTTGATTTCTATTCATCACTATCCTTGGGTTAAAGTATTTTTCTCAATTGTTTATTAAAGTTGATGCTCTATAATAAATTGTATTTCCCCTAATTTTATTTATTTATTATTATTTTTTGATGAATTATTATTTTTATTTTATTATTAGGCATTTCCAAGAGACTCTCCCCTAGCTATCGACATGTCCACTGCCATTCTTACACTATCGGAGAATGGCGATCTCCAAAGGATTCATGACAAATGGCTGACAAGAAAAGCTTGTAGTTTACAGAGCTCTGAGCTCGAATCAGATCGGCTTCACCTCAGGAGCTTCTGGGGCCTCTTTCTCATATGTGGCGTTGCATGCTTTCTTGCACTCTTCATTTACTTCATGTTGATGCTACGGCAGTTCAGCCAACAGTTCCCCAGAGATTCTGATTCCTCTGGAATTGGAAGCTCACGGTCTGCAAGCCTCCATTCATTCTTTTCATTTGTTGATGAAAGAGAAGGTGAGTCGAAGGGCAAGTCTAAGAGGAAACAAATGGAAAAATCATCAATGGAGAAGTCATCTCATGTCAACGATGAGGAATATGGATAAGGGAGTAGATCCAAGACAAGGCAAATGGACAGCAATGCTACCAGCAGTACTTAGGCTGGTTAATTAGTTTTGGCAGTCCTAATATTATAACTAATCTTCTCATAAGTCGGTCAATCTTTTGTTGCATCTCATTTTCAGATATTGTATACTATATTCAGTTCTTCTGTTCCACTTGTTGGATGTTATATCTTATAGATGTTAGAGGGATTTGAATGTATAAAGGTAAACATTCTGTTTTTGTGTGACATTGGAGATATATAGTAATAAAAGGAAAAAAAAATTCTTAGTATTTACATTTCTTGTCAAATCATGCGATTTATGGTTCAAATTGTACAATTTGGTTTAGTTCACATAAATTCCGATTTGTTGTTTAGCTTGTAAACCAACAACAGACCATCTTGCTCATTCAGAAATGGAATCATTCCAGGGTAGAATATTTTAACAACTTGTCATTTATGTTGTCTTATATATTGGTAGAAGATGAAATAGAAGTGTGGCATTAGCATGCATGCTGTTTCCGTCTAATGATTGATTTACCAATAAAATTTATAATTGAATGGTCAGAATTCCTTGTGTAGTTGATTAGCAGCTGGAATAGAATTTATGTCAGCATATTAATTGGAATGTAAACTTGGCCAAAATTTGACGTGGAATGTGAGAAATTTGTTTACCATATTAGATGATCGCTGTGGATTCCATGATACATGAATTTTTCATGTCAGCATATTAATGCATTACCTTACCTTTCTAAAAAAAACATGAATTATTTCTTCAACGTATAGAGATCTTTTCAATACATTTAATCTGTGTTTCTGCTAATTTTGCCAAATTCTATTATCATGGAACTCAGAAGGGTTCAAGTTCAGTGAATTAGAGACAAGATTTAGGTAATAGATGGTAGAAAGTAATGGGACAGTTTCTGTCCCTAGTGAAGGAAAATGCTAATCTCACTTTGATTGAGAAATTAATGGCTAAGACTACATTTAGGTAAGTAACAATCAGGTCTCTTATGATTTGTTTGGCAGCTGTGATAAATAATAATAATAATAATAAAACATAAAGATGAAGGAAGCGATGATGCGCAAGGGTATGATAGTGCACTGAAATGTGGGTGATTTCCCACTAATGAATTCGATCTAATCTATAGTTTGATAAGTTGGTGAGCCCGCATCAACAATCTCTGATAGGGGTCCTGCACCAGCGTATGGTTTTTGAAAAGTGGTGGAAAAGAATAATCTTTAAAGATTGGAGTTTTCTATTTTATGATTTTTTTTTTTGCTTGTTGGATAAGACAGTAGAGTGACCTTAAGGTCTAAACAAATACACGAACCCTATACTATCTTCAAACTTGCTTCCAAATACAGTTTGTCCTATAATCATGTTGGAAAGAGATTTTGTTAGAGAGCATTAGATATAAGTAATTGTTAAAATATTTAATTTCATAATTTTTGTGCAGACATTGCATTCTCCAATAGCATTAGACATTGCATTCCCCTCTCTCTACCAAAAAGGAAACAGAAATAAGCTAAAAAAAAGGGGGGGGGGGAATTATTAGGCCAACCTATTGAACAAGTAGGTCTTGACTTGACTTACCAAAAAGAATCATAGTAAGCTGGCTTAGAAAAGAAAAATAAAAAAGGGGCTGCCTATGGAATCAAGTCAACAGCCTTTTATTTGGTAGGGTCACTAGGGCTCACAGAAAGTGGATCCCACACAACTGGTAGGAGAGGCAGTCAACATTGCATAAAAGTGTAAGGCTGCTAGGAGATTCGATCCCTTTCCTCTCTCCTGAGAGGGTGACACTAATCCTTTCTAATTGGAGCACTTCTATTAGCAATTGAAAGACTTGTAATAAACATTAATAAAGCCATCGATGATGACTAGTAATAGCCTGAGTTGTTATCTTATTTTCTCTCATTGTGAACACAGTTTATCTTCTCTTCTCCCATGTCAAACACAACCATTTCCACACACCAACCAACTAAACATATGGTCAGATAGAGGTTGATAGAAATCACTGTCAAACACACAGTAACCCATCATTAAAGACACCGCTGTTACTACATCAAAACCTTTGTTCAAAGAAGCACATGATTGGTGAGGGAAAAAGCGGGGGAGGGAATAAAAAGAAAGTGCATTTTTAGGAAACAAATGTCCTGTCCAGGACATGGTGTTCAGAACACCAGGGGACATCATATGGAATAAAATGGGCAGCAATTTGAAATTTCATTGAACTCCCATCCATTTATTCCTTATGACGTCCCCTGCTGTCCAGACACCAAATCCTGGACAGATAATTTATTTCTGTATTTTCTATACATATGCACTTGCACATCTACTAATGCACATGTGGGCACATACATGAATACATACATATATGCAAGATAAATGCATATACATGCATTCATTAGTAGCAAATGTAAAAACATCTATTTACATTATGCATACACAACATACCAACACATGAGAATAATAATACAAAAGTAGGAAAATGGGGGATGGATTTACTTGGATCACAGAAGGTAACAAGCCCAATTCCCTTAAAAGTTACAGTTCCAATAGTTTCTCCAATGCATCTGATATTACGCATGTATGGCGTAAATATTACTTGTGCATGAAACATGTTCTCGTACGCTCCTTTATGGTCCGCACCACCTGGCCCTCAAACATGTTGAAATTGTTGGAAGTGTCTTGAATTCACAGTTGTGAGCCGTGTGCGACACCAAGAGCCAAGGAAAACCATTCAATCAAATTTTTATTTATTTATTTGAGTTTCTTAAGTCCTTAATGATTTAGGGTTTTGTGAGTCTCTTATAAAATGTTCTTTTGTGGTTCTTTGGAAGCTGTAGAAGATTGTGGGAAGAGAGAGACTTTGGTAAGAGGCAAGAATGTATTTGGTGTTAGAGAGTTCTTCTTTGGGTTTTTCCTTAGGGTTTCACCTTTGGGTTTGGGAACTCTCCATTATGCATTTTGTATTATTTATTCTCTGTTTTAGTGATAGTTTTTTTTATCATCTTTGCACATGGATGTAAACAATTTTACCGAATCATGTTAAATTTTTCTTTATGTGATTGTTTTTTGTCATTTATTATTTTCTTGCATTGTTTCATGCGCATTGCCTACTTGAATCCAATCCATGTTTGTTCTACTGTATTGTTTTGACACAACATAAATATTCTAAACATCAAGGACTTGCGAATGCCCTATTTCCCATTTAGGAAAACAGAGTAGTCGCAAAACCCCCTGACCACTCCTACTACCTTCCTTCTTTAGTGAAAACGTGGGAGAAGCAAAAATCTTGCATCTCTGCCACCTTGCTGTCCACTTGCAACCAACCCCTTTTGAGCATCTGAAAAGCTTTGAGCTCCACCAATTTGTAACTTTCTTTGGTGAAAATCTTGGTCACCTCCCCTCTACTCAGCCCGCATCTCTCAACAACTCAGATGCTTGCCTCATCTACCCATGTTGACCAGAGAGAGAGAGAGAACTAATATCTCAAGATTGGCGACTGACCAGAGGGAAGTGGCTACTCTCTTGGGTGACTCAGACTCATGCCTCACTTCCTATGTAAAGAGAGGAGTATGAGTAGGTAGGGTGACCATTTTGAATTAGATGAAATAGGGAGAAGAAAGAGAGAGAACCAGAAGCAGTGTTAGAGAAGTGGAAGAGAGTTGGACGCTATTACCAAGGACTTCATCCCTGAAGAACAACTCATGATCTCATGTTACCTTCTCTCTCTCATCTTCTCGCATTCTTACCCTGTTGTTATTCACCATCTTCATCATTTCTTTATAAAACAGTTGAGAACTGGGCACCCGTACTTGGGAGAAGGTTAGCCTTGAATTCTCCAGTCCTTCACTCTTCTAGAAATCACTTTTTCTATCGAGAGAAGTAGGTCATTTGTACGAGTTGAGTTATTTTGATTCTTGGTGCTCTCTTAGTGAGAATTTACCTTGTCTCTTAACCAAACATATTGATTTGGATACAACAGGAACGTCATGCTGCTGAAAATTTGATAACTCTAAATACACAAAGACATCGGGTTTTAAGTAATAGTAAAGGTTCATTTGTCTCTGACGAAGAGTGCAACTCTGCTAAGAGACAAAGGTTCTATCCGAGTGAGATTATATCCTGGAGGTAGCTTGGTCGTATCCCTTGTATAATCATTGGGAGACATCGACTATCTTTAAGAACGTGAAAATGACACATTCTCTATTTTAGATGAATCAGTTATCAAACCAACAATAAGAAAACAAGTTTGAATTTTGAACAAATTAGGCAACTGACAGTTGCGCAACTAATCAAGGTTCGCAAGGTGTACAACTGACCAAATTGTGTGACTGTCCAAGTGCGCCACTGTCTGAAGTGCATGACAGACTAAGCCGTTGTGCAACTGTTTGAAGTGTGCGACTAACTAAGCCACTGTGCGACTGTTTGATACTCCGTGACTGAAGTACATCCCAGTTGATTCCCCTTCTCGAAAATCAACAAAACAGAAGTTGAGCACAAGCACCTTCTAATTCACATGTGGCTTAGCGAAGCGCCAGATGCTCTCTCCCCAGACACTAGTTTGGCTTCATTTTCACTCTCATACACCTACACCTCAAAGTTTTTCTCACCAGCATTCCTTTTTTTTATTTTATTCTCATCAGGCAACACAAAGACAAACATGGGTAATTCAAGCTAGCATTGGTTAAGAACTCATTGCCTATGGCAATCGCGGCGACGGAAGTGACAAGGAGGAATGGTGAGCATGATCAGCAAACTACTCTTAACGATGCGGCATTTAAAAACACTATGAAATGCATATTCACCTCTATTTTGAACAAAGTTCATAGTGCTACTTCTCCACATAGTTATGTTACTGAGCATTGGTCATCATGTTATGACATCAAATTATATAAGCATAGTGTTAGTATTCCTCTGAACCAATGCCGGACCACAGACATTTCCTATGATTATGTATGCAAATGTGGCTATGAACCTTTGTTCTTATAGCTCAATTTAGATAGAATTTACTTATGATGTTTAGCTGTCTTTTGAAGATTTATTCTACGATTTCCTAATTTATATATTAATCTAATACCATTATTTCATAAATTTAATCACATTTATAAACAAATCACTACTAAACATTTTTATAAAGAAATGATTACCAAGGATATCTGATTGCATAACTATTTTGCTTTATTTTACATCCTGATACAGACTTTTGTGAACAAATTTTATATAACAGAGATTTGGTCTTGGATTTTCCATGTAAATGCAAGCAACATTAAAAGGAAAGCTTATATATAAAATAAACTAAATTCTTGGTCATATGGAAAATATTATTAAGCAAGAATGATTTTTTTTTCTATATTTTTTGTGGCATTTTTACTGAATTTTTTATTGAATCATTTTTTTGGTTTGTGGAAATCTAATTATACATCCATACTGATCAACCTGTTAGACCCAACTTGAGGCTTGTAATTAAGCATAATTTTATACATAAGTTTGCAATAAAATAATAAAAAACAAAAGAGAAAAAGAGCTAGGCAAAGAAATCATTCCTATAGGGTTGTGCATGGTGGTTGATATAAATGATTAAAGATGGAAATCTTCAACAGCACCTATTCTCTTAATAGGCAGCAAAGCTGAATAGGAAAGGAGGCCGAACTGACTGATGAGTGCCATTTTAGCCCCTAGAAAAAGCACTCTGGATTCTGTGCACGTAAAATTCATGTACAATTCGTGTTTAAAGGCCTGTGAATACTCACATCAGCATTGAAAAGTGATAAGCACGTGCCCCCAAAAAATGCAAGGCACTTTTCAATGCTGATATGAGTGTTCTCAGCCCCCGAGACCCATTGTGCATGGATTCTGTCTTCACATAAGTCAAGCCGAAAAAAGATCCCCATTAAAAAGGTTTTCTAGATGAACCTAAGCGTTTGTTTTAACCAAGTGGTAGGATGACATGAATAATCCAAACGCCTGTCACTATCAGATAGTTTTCCATTCTATTCTTTTTTGGTAAATAAGAATATATATTTTAATAGAGGCAGAGCCCATGGAAGAGACTGCATCTCTAAATAAAAATTCCTCCAGCCCAAAAGGGGGTGAAGAGGACCAAACACAAGCAAGAGAAGCTCGAATACCAAAGGATGCTGCCACCTTACGAGCTAACCTTCTAACCGATCTCCTAACCCAATTGTAAGAAATTTATAATCCTGAATTAAGCACTTTTCAGACGAAGGGCAAGAAACCACATCAGATTTGAGATAAGAGAACCTCCAAACTATCCCGTTCAAGAGTAGAAGAAAATGCAAAAGAACCCAAGTTCTAAACTCATTATTCTTGGCTAATAGAATGCTTCAGGAGAGCTATCTGGCAAGACTCCTCGAGAGGCAGGCCAAGCTCTAATTCTGAAGATTTAATATCTTGTGATGGTTTTGGAAGCCCCTCTACGAATGATAGAGTCAAGTTGAATTTTGATGGAGCTTTTTCGTATTCCAATGAGTGTGTCGGCTCTGGCATCATCTTTAGGAATTCGAATGGAAACCTATTGGCTGCTCTTGTGGACCCTTTGGCTGCTTTATCCCCTCTTGTAGTTGAGGACCAAGCTGCTCTCAATGGCCTAATGGTTACCCAAAACCTTGCGATTAAGAGGATTAACAACAAAGAAGACTCTATTACTGTTATCTGTATTTTGGACAATAACTCTCCTATTCCATGTCATATTTGCAGATTCTTGGGTGTATGTTAATATGGGAGCCAACTCTACTACTCATATGGTAGCTCATCACAGATTGCAACAACCTCATGCTGAGACTTTGGTGTTTAAACTTCCCCATTTGGCTCTAGAAAGTTATAGAAATGGTTAGCTGCTTTAAAGCATTTTGAATCATTCTATTCGTCACTTATACCTATTTTTTTCTTACATTATGAAGTCATAATGATCTTTAGAGAGTGAAAAAGGTTTGTGATGTCTTTTCCTATTAGGCAAAAATAATTTTATTTTATTGAAATGCTTGTCTTATTTTTTTTTTTTAAGTTCCTTGGGTAGAGAGAATTGGTAACGGGTAAGGGTATCAAAAAACTATGAAATATGATATAATGATTTAGAAAGAGTTATTTAAGGAAAAAACAAAGGAAGAAACAATAAAAAAATAGCTAAATTAGCATTAAATATAATTAAAAAAACTAATAAAATGAAATAATAGAGATGTCATTTAAATAAAAAAAAAGAAAAGATATAAATTGACGTTAGAGAGTATTTAGGGGAAGAGAGAATGGGTAAAGAGATAGAGACGCTATGGATGGATTTAAGGATGTTAGAGGACATATTTAAGAGGGGAGATAAAACAAAATAGGGAAAGAAACAAAGTTTTCCACATGTGTGAAGGAAAACAAAGGAACTGTTCACATCGACATCCTTTGCTTTAATATATGTAATAACATTAGAATAATAATTTTCCCACATGAGTAACAATTGAATCTGGTGTATGTTTTCTTGAAACTATCTGCCTTTGCCCCTGGCATACTGCTACTAAATAAATATGTAGGAGGACCAGAAGGAATGGTGTTATTAAATTGTTATAATAGAATATACCACAAGAAATAAAATAAAATAAAATAAAAAAAGCTAATTTTATAAATCTAATAAAGGTAAGTATTGACTCTAAAAGCGAACTTTTAGGTTTCCCATCTTCAGGTACTTGTTGAGCAGTAAGTATCATATCCGGCTTCCTTATGGCTTGTTAAGACCACTAAAAATTAGGTGAAAACGAATCTTGTGAGAACTGTGAAAACGGCATCAGGGTGGGGACACATCAGTGCTGAAAAGTGATAAGTGCCCCCCAAAAAGTGCAAATCACTTTTTGGTACTGATGCGTCAGCCCCACTGGTGCCGTTTTCACGGTTCCCACAAGATTCGTTCTCACATAATCCAAACCCTGTTAAGACCTGTCCGGCTTAACAGGTGTACACTGAAAAAAGGAAGTGGGTTTTAACCAGTTTTTCAGTACCTCCTGTTTTTGGTGACATGTCAATTAGGTCAGACAGGTCCTAAGAGACCATAAGAAGGCCAAATAAGACCCAAACCAGTTGAAGTAACGAGTTTATTGTTCTTGTTAGCAATAAAGTCTTATCATTTTATCATAAATGAATGATGAGTTGAAGATGCCAGCTTGCTAAGTTGGTAAAGTCTATAGGCATCCAACCACGTACCTGGTTCAAAACCCGTCTTTCATTTACTAATAAATTAACCAATAACGTTCACCTAAAAAAATAAAAAATAAAAAAAAAGAGGCTTACGAGCTTGAATCATCCATTGCCATTGCACTCTGATTTCTACATTTAACGGCAAAGAATTAAATGATTAAATTTTCCGAACAACTTCAGATTAATCTCATAACCGTCAAAAAGATGGAAACCTAGGTATTTCCTTGATATTCTTATCTTTATCTGTAGTAGATCATCAGTAAAGTGATTCCTGAAACAAAGAGACCCCTCAACCCTATTGAGGTGAATCTTTTTAATTTTTGCTTTGCAGACATCGGATTTCACGGGACTCAACTCTCATGATATTCATTGACAAGATTCTTTCAGATCAGTCACCATGTCATTTGTGTTGATCAATGCAAAGATTAATTTGCAAAATAAGGAAGAAATAACCCCCAAGCGGTAGTACAGTTAACTAGGATCACGTCTAAGGAAGACTTGCCTGGGCGTTAACAACCACGTTGTGCGTGAGTAAGTCCATGTGCCCTGGGGACGTAGTCAGGTGCTCTCAGAGGCCTGGATACCCCGGTATCAAAAAAAGAAAGGGAAGAAACATCTCAAAACACAACGCAAGTTGTTGGGTCTTTTTCTTTAATATGTTATAATTTTTTTAACGCATGTGGATAGGCAATGTAAGAAATTTGCATAAGCAAAAAGGAAATGATAAACTTGAATCTGACGAGGTCACAGGAGGTTCTTGGCATAACCCTGTCGTTTTTCAGGCAATGGTATCAGCTCATGACAGTCAAAGTGCGTTAGCTGCTTAAGAATATATTTTTTTTCAACTCAATTATCTTCTAATGTCTTTGGATGTATTTTACCAAAATATGTTAATATTTATTAATATAGACAGTAAGACTTGCACACACACAGCTGTGCAAGTCTGCAGCTTTAGGACTACTCTCTCCAACAGCGGAAGGATCCAGCCTTGTTCCTCTCGGTCAGATGGGTTTCTCATATTCCTCTTCTCTGGTTGAAAATTCTCAGATTGGGCCTTTGATTGGGAAAGCATTGTTTTTAAGTAAGATATTCAGGTTGGGTTTCTACTTCTTGTATATTCTCTTTTTCTGTTTATGATTTACTAAAAACTAATTGCCCAAAATACCAACCCAAGTAGTTGGGGTAAGGATTTGTTATTGATGTATAGTTTTCTATTTATTTACTTGTTTTGGTTAATTGAAATTGCCAAATAAGTATTTGAAATAATGTAGCGTTTCACATAAGTCAATGATTCAATTTATCTGGTAAGTTGTTGGATCCCAACTTAAAAATAAGTTGACTCTTTACTCTCACTTCTACTTATGACTTATGCATAAGCAGCTTTTTAATTCACAAACCAAACACAAAAACATAGGGACTGATGACTTCTTGAGTGCTAGAAGTCATAGGTTATTAAAAATAAGTTTATCCGAATGCTACCTAAGAGTTTATAGTCTTTTTGGATCACCGTTATTTTTAAAGGGGCATGTAAGTGGGATAAAAAAAGATTCCTCGGATTTGGTGTGACCCCTTGTGCACCCCCACCAGCAATAGTGGCCCAAGGGCTCATAGCCAAACATGATAACTGTCAAAGCAATATTGTCCCTACTATTTCTCAGGATGATATCCTGAACATTTGCACTGGGCTGGAGCCACCATTCACGGGGCACTGTGCGACATCAAGTACTGACAATGAGGGTGGGGCCCATACACTTTTGTCAGTACTTGACACCACACAGCGCCCCATGAACAGTGGCTCCAGCCTAACGCAAATATTCAGCATCGCAGAGGATATCAACCTATTTCTCTCTCTTTCTCTACGTTCTCTTCAGCTGCGAATGCCACCAAGATAACGTTAGCATTGCCCATCCCTCTCTTACTAAAATAACCAAACAGACCCTCATCATCCCACTAAATTTCAATTTCACTTTTATAGGTTTGGCTAAGGGGAAAACTTGATGTCGCCCTGTCACTTGACCACACGCCCCACACAACTAACATATCTAGATTCATGCACCTAATTGCTTGGTTCGAAAGTGTGCATTTGATACTTGTAAAAAGAAGCATCGTTGAGATTAACCGTTATGCTAACTCCTTCAGGTATTATTTTCTGCTACTTTTTTCGTGTTTTTCTGATTTTGAATCTGTACAGTTGATGAATTAATATAAATCCTTAGGGGTATAAAATAAACACAATTACATTTACATTTACATAATCGATATATAGTACAGGAATACCTTTAGTATTACACCATCTAACAAATACCTATTGCTGAAATTATTATAACATGTGCCCAGCCTACTTCCATAAGAGTTGAAAAGAGATCAAAGTTAAAGCTGAGAGTCTTTAAAATAATTCCAAAAGCACTCTTCTTCTCTGCAGTGTTGGTATACGACTTTGTACACTTCAATTAAGAGTCTAGGAAACCGACAAGAAAAATAGCCATCAAATCCTTCCGGAACCGGTCCAAGAATTTCCTGAGATAGCCACTCAAAAATATCAAAATGAAACAAACCTATAAAAAAAAATTATTTTTGTACAAGACATTATGGGCATAGCCTATAATTTGAAAGGTATTATCATTGAAAATAGTAAACCAATTCTATAACTAAAACAAAGTTGGTTTAATATTCACCAATGATAAAACTACAAACCCAAACGAAAAAGTTTGTCCCTTCTATAATTATAATAACAAATTCTATATCTCTAAGTTGGTTTATTATTGACGGATAAAAATATTAGACACAATAGATCAAAGTTTGTTTGTTGAGGCAAGGCTGTTGTTATTGTACAAAAGATGGAAGTTTGTCCATTTAAAGTTCTAATTACTAAATTATCACTATACTACCCAAAAAATAAAAAATAAGAAGATAAGAGTTCATCCCTTAAATTGTTTTAGTATAGATCTAAGATTACAAGAGGTTTGGGATGGATACACAGCAATTCACTGATCTTTCTGCCTACTCAAAATTGAATTTAGATGCTTTACTTTTGAAGAAGATTCTTGCCAGAACCAATCAGTATGCCACACAAACTCAAATAAGGTTATTTTGGTCAAATGCACTGGTGTGTTAAGATTTAGCAATTATGCAACTCTGTGCAATGACCAAGATCAGGGATGGCAACACGGCAGGTTGAATTGGTGACCTGCCCCGATCTTCCCAATAGGGACAGATAAACTAGGACAATTAAAGTGGCAGGGGCGGAGATGGTTTTATGGAAGCCAACCAGTGAAAATTCAGGGTGGATTTGGCTTACAGCAGAGTAACCCCGCCAAAGGATCTCTGTACTATTTAAAGACCCTATCTCCCCCAACAAAAAAAAAAAAAAACTGGCTGTCCCCCTTCCCTCTCCTCCGAAATCTAAAGCATATATATATATATACGAGGGACCTTTCATTGTTGTTATGTTAAGAAAAGACCTTTATACAAACCACCATTTTAAAGGGTTGCGATTGAGGATTTGTGAGTTCCCCCTCAACCCCCCCTCCCACCCCATCCCGTCCCATTCGTGGGGCAAACCAGGTTAAGGCTAGGTTCAATGGATCAGGATCAGAGTGACCCCAACCCATATCAAACCGGACCTGTTGCCATCCCAAACTAATAATTAGCACTTCAAATGATGTATGCTGCATCCTGGTTGGTTTTGTAGAGGAATATGTATGCAAATTCTAAGAGTAGGTGACATAGATTTGAACTCTTTATATTCTTACAATATTCCAACGGCTGTGATCAGTCAATCAAGTCATTTTATGTCTAATAACTATGATCTCAGATGATGCCACTCATAGACCAATGAGAGTGTGTGTGTGGGTAAACAACTTATTCAATTAAGTCATTATATATCCAAAAACTATTTTTGGTGCAATCAATCAACTGGTTTGGGATGTTGCCACGTATGAAACAAAGAGAGTGTGTAGAGGGCTTGTTTTTATCCTTATGTTTCGATATGAAATTAAACAATTGGTGTGAGCCAACATACCTGGATTTCTTTCGGAAGTTCTCTGTAATGATTCAATTTGTTTCGTATGACCCGCAATAAATCACGAGTGCTATCAAATTTGTAACGCCTGTAATGGCCGATGTTACTGATGAATGCAGTTTCCATCTTTTCATTCCATTTCCCACCCAAAGCTATCGGTGCAACACTTTCTAATGCTTTCAAGAGATCAGATCCATTCTCCCTATCCTCTAGTTCCACCCTGTCACTAGTTTCTCGAAGAAATGAGAGCCGCATCTCAGAACTCCAGAACAAAGGATGGTGCAATACCTCTAGAGCCTTTGGCCTGGAAACAAGTTTTAAAAAAAAGAATCTCAAGAATGATTAAAGAAAACAATATCCTGACAAACCCAAATTTAAAAGAAGCATATTGGTTACATTCAGATTTTTATAATATTCAGTAAATGCTTAATTGGTATATGACTACATTCAGCTAGTATCCATCCAACCAATAATTGTGCTGCAAAATCAAGCTAGCTAATTAATAGCCCACCTCTTAGGTGGACGCAGACCAAAATTAGATCAATTAAATGTTCCTGACCATTCAATCAATTCGCAGCTTGATTTTCAAGATCTCATGAGTAATGAGAAGCAACTGACAAAAAGAGAGCTAATTAATCAAATTAAGGGGGAGGGGGTTGGATTGGCATCCTAATAAGAGAGTTACCAATCAGGAGAGGATCACAACATTTGTTGAATGGTATAAAATTCCAGCTAGATCCTTAACCAAAAGAAAATACTCATACCTCAATAAAGGGTCGGGGTTTAATAGCCGAGAGAAAAGATCCACAGCTTCTGGGATATGCTCTACTAGGAAAAGATCAATCTTGTTCTTCACAATATTCATATCACGTTCAAGACGATCACCAAATGGGTGTCTTCCTCCAGTCATGCAAAAGAAGAGAACACAACCTAAACTAAATAAATCTACAGCACGAGTTTGGCGTCTATGAAGAAGTTGTTCTGGTGCTTGCCAACCTGAACTACCATAACCTACAAATACAAACAGTTATCAATATGTGGAAACGACTATTAAACTCTGACTAGGAATCCATGAAAAAAGCCAAAAGATTGGATGGTTTTAATCACCCAATAGGGTTGACTCTATACCAAGGAGATTTTATAGATAGGGCTCATTAAAAAAATGGATTTCAAGTCTAACCCCTCACATGAATACCAAACATCTTGATATTATTTTCCATAAGGCATTAAAAAGAAAAACCTAGTTAAGGATACTTACCAGTAGCATGATGACCCAAGGAGGACATGTCCCCAATAAGGCGCTTGCTAATACCCATATCGGAGAGTTTTGCACATAGAGATTTATCCTTAGTTATCAACACATTTTGAGGTTTCAAGTCCCTGTGTATGATTCCCAGTTCATGCAAATGTACTAGCCCAGAAACCACATTCCTGCATATTCAGAAGAACTAAATCAAACTCCTATCGGTAAAAAGAATATTCAGAAAATATAAAAAATAATAAGCACATCAAGTTAAATAGACAAAATCGAGAATATTACAAAATAAATCCCACCCATATGAGAAAAAAAGAAAAGAACATTTTTTGACGAAGTGGTAGAATCAGATTTTATTAATATGGAGAAAGCGAAAAAGAATTAGAACTGTTCACCAGGATGGTGAACAAACAAAAATAAAAGCTAAACACACAAACCATCCATCCCACAACACTATATATCTGCTTCAAGTTACATCATTATCCCTCCCCCAAAAAGAACACCACCGTTTTTCCTCAAAATCGTCCCTAATTGAGCTCCAATCTCAAAGAGTGTTGTACACTATGCTATGCAGCCCTAAATGGTCGGTGACTTTGTCCTCAAGGTTCCCTTGTTTCATTCCTTCCATAAGGACCAACATAGGGCTCCTGGGAGAGACTTTCAAACAGTTTTAGAGACCTCGTCCAGGCTCTCGAGCCACCATCCAGAGATCAAACTCTTCAAACCTTGTAAAAATATCCATGGTTTCCATATGCAAAATAAAAGACTTCCAACACTTAGTGAGTCGTTGGGCAATGAATAAACATGTTGTCCACTGTTTCTTCCTCCAAGTGACATGAAACACACCTATTCTCTAAATTTCACCCTATCTTTTTTAATTTATCCAGCATGAGAATTTTATCCATATAAGCAGTTCAAAGAAAGAAAGGCAATGTATCTAGCTTCTGTTTTGTTTACCATCACTATTATCATGACACTGGCATTAAGATTCTCTTGACTAAATCTTTCTTTCACCAACTCATCGTGAAAGAAATATATATAGGCATTAAGATTCTCTTGACTATAAATATATATAGGCAATGAGATTTAGACCACAATGTAGTTCAGACAACTCATCGTCTGATTTATGGGCACTTCATGTGGTAAATCTAGAGAGAAGTGAGATAATGGTACCTAGCAGTCAGGATGAGGTTTATTGATATGTAGGGCATAATTCATAACAATCTAGTTCCTAATTAAGATGGGAGCCATATTATTATATGGAAAACTGAAAAGTTACAAAATCCTCTTGGTTTGGTATTTCTATGGATTCCTGAATATAGCAATTCATACTACATTATGGAACCACTATGAAAGTGGGTAATAGTTGAAGGACGGTAGGGTTCAGGTGACCAGAAAGCAAGGACAAGACTATAACAGTCCACCAGCCAAAAAAGATAGTTCGAAACACCAAAGAATGATCTAATGAGATAGTAACATAAAATAGCTTGCTAGAAAGGAAAAAAGAAAAAAAGAAGAAGAAGAATGGTAGCATAAAATAAAACCGATACATACAAAAGCAAATAACAGTTATAAGAGGAATTTCAACCCACCTCATAAGTTTTAGCAACTGAGGTGAAGGATATCCATTGCTCTTCCACAATTCAATATTCCTGTTTAATCCCACCGCGAAATCCAATTGGACATTACACTCATTCATTGAGTTTGTTGCCTGGCCATCATTAACTATTGGATTTGGAGAAGAAGCTGAGTATATCTGAATCAAATCACTTAAGCTACAAGTACAACGTTCCAGTGCAAGATAAACAAAATCTTGGTCATACTCCACTCCATACCACCGAACAATATTTGGATGCTGATCAGATGCAATAAGATTCTGAATTTCTTTAAAAGCCGCATCATGATGGGTCTGCACAAGGCGTTTGACAGCAACTGGACGGGTATTATAAATTCCCTCAAGGATAACAGTACCATTGCTTCCCTTAGCAATTTCTTTGTTGGACACGAACAATTTCCCAATTCTACGTCCATCTGCACCATTGTTAAATCTTTTTGAAATAGCCAACAGGTTTTTATCATTTTCCTCAATGTGTGAAAGCCCATTAATCTCTTGATCTTCACTTTCTGATGAGATATCTTTATCGCTTTTCTCAATACTAGTATTGTTCTTATTGTTTCCCAGTTTCCGAGCTTTCTTCCTTTTAGGACCTACAGTTTTCCCTTTGGAATCACTCAACTGCTTATTCAGCTGACTTATTTCTCTATATGCCAAAGAACAAGGGTACAAGACAAAACCCATAATGCATGGTATAAGAAGCACACATAGAATAAGACTTCGTATAAGCGAGCCAGTAATACTGTCAATAAACTTCACCACATTCTGTTTACCAGTACCATCCATGTTTACCACATTCGGTCTATCAGTAGTATTCAATATAGTAATACAATTCTTATCCACTTCACATCCATTAGAAGGAGGCAGAATGGACATTGTTTCACCTTCATCAATGTGATGAGCTAACTGCAAATTAACAAAGCTTGGTTCTAAAGAATTATGACTTGGAGCAGGTAGAGGGCGCACCCTACGTTCATTATAAGCCTTTGCTAGTTGATCAATTTGAGAAAAGGTTTGCAAGACATTGGGATCACGGACGCGGAAAACAACAGCTTTTGCTTGGCATGGTGATGGCATATCAGAATCACCCTTATATTCCAAACCAGGCTCATTCTTCAGATTAAACGGAGCTCCATTCAGAGAATCCACACTTCCTTGACACATATCAACAACCCCAATTTCAGCAACCGTCATATTCCACAAGACTTTACCCGAGTTTGGAGCAAAAGACTGCACTAAATAATCAGTCCTCGTGATGTAAAGTGAATGGACTGTCTTGTGATCCATAGCAACAGGCTGCACCCATTCCTCCATATCTTGCTTGGGTAAAACACATTTATCTTCAGCACTTTGCACCTCTGATGTGGAGGGAGTGTCAGCGAACTTATAAATTACTCTTCCAGTCTTAGCATCAACAAGAAACACAGTAGTTTTCTTTGATCCAAGTGTGACACTTCCATCCTCTAGTATGATTGGTGTGCTTTCAATGAATTCTTCTGGGGTCCGCCGAAGTCTCTGGAGCACAACAGGAGTAACAACAATTAGTTTACAAGCCAATAACTGAAATAAAAGAGACACATTCTTAAGCAAAAATGAGACAGGAAGATGCCATCAACCCATACCACCCACATGGCATGCATGCATCAAAACCGAGACTGGACAAAATAATAAAAAATATATATATTCCTATGCTACCCTTACAAAACATGCCCCCCAATCAGACATTCAACCCTATATTACAACCCTGCATGTAGCCTTTTCTCAGCTTCCTTCAGATGCTCTTGTATTACTATGATAATTCACTCTCAATAATTTAGATAAATCCAGTGACAACAAAGATAAGGACTCCATATCTCAGCATAGAGAACAACCCCCAGGTTCTCCCCCATCAACACTTTAAAAGATCCCAGCAGTCCTTACCACAAAAGAACCTTTGCTCGTTTATAATCAACAACTAAATTCTGACTTCTACACATTACATCCTTGAAAATCATTAAAACTGAATTTTAAATAGAAATAATCATTTAAGGGTATCCAAATCCATAGATAGGAAAAAAGTTTGGTGTTTGTATGGACGGCCTAGCATGTGTAACAAGCATAATTAACAGGCCCAGCTTGCCTGATGGCCATTTAGCCTTTGATCAAGGTTTCTAATTGCCAACATATCAAGCATATTGGCAAGCATGATACTGATTTATCCTATACATCAGGTTCTTTTTTTTTCTTTTGTACTATATCCTATAAATCATTCTACATCAGCCAAAATTCGAATATAAAAAAAGTAATTATTTATGAATTAATAACTGTTCTCCATTAAAAATTGAAAACATTAGCAAAAATGCCAACGATATATATATATATATATATATATATATATATATCTGTGTGTGTGTGTGTTTATCCAACAACATTTTAACTTGGCTGACTAAAAAAATTTAAACCATGCATTGGATAGCGTGTTTAGGCCGATACTTGTATGTTTCAAATCTTGTACAGGCTACCTAACTAGCTAAGATTTAGCTCATTAATATCCCTACCTTGAACACAAATATATGAGAAGGAAGTCCTCTTGTCTTGAGAAGCATTTATAAAAAATAACAGTTCTTAGTGACACACCCATGCATACCATTTTACCAAAGTGGTCGTGCACATACAGCTCCCAGTCATCTCCACAAGAAATAAAGAAGTTGTTTAATCCAGAATCATTTTCCTTGTCGCTATCATGGTTAAGAAGGGCCTGATATGAAGAACAAATTGATGGACCTGAGTTAAATGACCATAGAACCTTTTTAGATTTAATATCCACAGAAGAAATTGTTCCATCCATGAAAGCAAAGATGGGGAGGATGTCTTCTTGCCCTCTGTCATGCTTACTGATTCAAAGACAAAAAAATATAAAAGAGAAAACAAAGCAATGATATAAAGTTAGTTCAAATGCCATAACAAGATATGAACATCATTCATTAAATTTAAAAATAATTGCTGAACTCAAAAATATCATGAACCAAAGACACATAAGTGACCCCAGCCACCCCACCCCATCCCCACCCCCCCCCAAAAAAAAAAAAAAAA
>JAOXJP010000015.1:467459-478216 GCA_025762735.1 Platanus orientalis | reverse complement strand
CTTTTGCTCAAGCTAGAATCTTCTCGGGCTTTGACAAAGCTTGGACTTTGGTGATGATCTGCAACATGGTAGGAGGAGGAGGTCTAAGTATGGAGTCATTGCAAGAATTCTTTCGTCTTGATCACTTCTTGTTTGGCCTTTGACTTTTTTCTGTGCTATTATCTGGCTTGCAGACTTAGGCTTTTGAACTAGAACTGAAGTATGAATCTCAATTCTTGCTTCTCGTTCTGTTCTGAATTCTTTCTGTATAACCTTGCTCAGATCAAACATATCTTGAGTTGCTATACGAACTCTTTCCCGCCTTTCAATTTTTTGAAGCCTGTATTGAAGAATATCATATTGTCATTGAAGAATCACACATAATAGAAATATTTTCTAGCACGATCAAGATGCCATTTCACATGATTAAATTCATTTATGAAGTTTTTTTCACTTAGCGATCTCACCTTATTTCATACTATTGTGGATTTCGAGTTTCCTCATATCCATTATAAATCATCATGATTTCTACTCGTAGGAACCCAACTAGATAGAAATTAGTTGGAACCTGGTTTTGATACCAAAATTGATGCAATACAAAGGGGAAAATACCAAATTGATGTTGAATAATTTTTCAAAGCCTTAAATAATTTAAATTAAAGGATGCAGAAGCAAAATAAATCAAGAATTGAAATTAACACTTTAAGTAATCATGAAGTAAGAGAAAACAGATAATAAAATCATAAAAATAGAGTTTAGAAGAATATAGAATGAAAAAGAGAAAAGAAGGAAAAAGACCCAAAAAGGTATTTTTGTAATTTTTTATAGAAAGTCTGAAAATTACCAAAATGCCCCTTTGACGTGTCAGGAAATTCTGAAAATTTTATGCCTATTTCTAACATGTTCCAGGGTTCTACAGTCAAAATTTCATTAAATTCCGATAATAATTGAGGGGTTAAATCATAGAATTTCAGAAACTTGAAGGTGCTTTAATGGAGGTTTAAGAAGAGGAGAAAGAAGATGAAAAAGAAAAAAGAAGAATAATGATGGAAAGGAGAATAAAAGAGTAGTATAAATAGACAGAGAAAGTTAAGAAAAGACCAAAAGAGAAAGAAAAAAAATAAAAATATACCTTGAAAGAGAGAGGAAGCTTGCAGCTGCACCAATAGAAGAAGAGAGAGTGGTATCAACCCTTGGAGAATGAGAGATAAACCAGACCCCTATGGCCTACCTTGGGAACACCTAATTCAACAAAACTTTAATAATTCTTTCATTGTAAAATATGGGGGAAGGGGTGTATTTAAATAGACTTATAACCTTAAATAATTAGAAACTTGCTAAAATTGGGAACTTGATTTTTAAGAAATACTAAAATCCTAAACTTGCTAAAATACAAAAAACTTGTTGCATAAGTTTTCTAAAATCTAATATTTGCTAAAAATCCAAGCTGTCAGCCAACTACATTAGTGGGCCCCATATTTTGACTTATTAATCTCAAAACACTATTCTTGTTTTTACTGACACCCCTTTAGTAATTTGGTCATAACTTTCCCTAATTTGGTCATGACTTTCCTAAATTACCTCAGATTTGCGTAATCTTGGTCTTGTTAGAAAGGTAACCGAATAACCTATCTAATGACACAAACATCAAGCCAAAAGGTCAACTTTTGACATTTGAAAAAGTGGGCTAAACATAAAAAACAGGATTACTCTAAAAAAAACCCTCCAAATTTTTTGGGTACTATTAGCCTTATTACATGGACACATAAAATAAATGTTACCCCTATAAAACCCTTACTAAACCCACATAACATTCTTGATTGAATCTAGCTCTCTTGTGGGATGACACGTACATAAGTTTTACTTGATTATTTGCATCAAGATAACTAGGAGAGCACGACACTACTGGAGAATCTAGGGATCCTTGTTCAACGGTATCCTAGTTTGATACCACTGAGAAGTGGATTCCGGGTTTAGAAAACCAGCTTATGGTTTTCATACAAAGGAAGTTCAAATTTCAAAATCATCAAGCCAACTGGCGACATGGAGGTTAGGTGTGAGAAAAAGATGGACAAAAATAACCCTGAGGTGATGCTGGTGAGAGGTGGCAGGCAAGGGACTTTATTGTCCAAGCAGGTAAAGTCGACACTATCTATTAAATCTTCAAGTAATGACAATTCTACCCATTTGCCAAGGGATATCCAAGGATTAGACTAAAGGTCATCTTGGTCTTTATCATGGGATAAGGGTTTTAACTTCTATATGCCCAAAAATACCCTAAACTCATTTGATCCAATTTGATCTATGCTAGATTGAACAAGGGCAAAAAAGTCTACGCATGACGAGTTTCCCCCTAGTTGAATGAAGGAATGGGTCATACAGCATTTTGTCCAATTAGAGAAGGAAACTTTGAGGAGGAAAATCACTGGACAAGACTCTGGAACATGGAAGGAACTGGGTTGATTTGGAGGGATTTGGGAGAGGAGAATTGTCGACCGGTGACAACTTATCTTGACACCAAGATCTTAAAGATGACAACCTACTACCAAATAAACCTTTGTCTAATCAAGTAAATTGGGCGATGGGGTTAGATCAAGTAGCATTAGGTTGGGGAGCTTAGGCAGAAATGAGAATTAATGGGGTTGATGAAGCTCTTTTACAGGTAGATAATCCTGTGGTGGCGAGGCAGGTAAAGTGATGTTACCTTCCAATTGAGAGGGAACCGTTTCAGCTCAAGAGAAGTTGAACCCTTAACCCTGGAATGTGCAACGTTGTGCCCCCAAGGTGGAGACAAATACTTCCCCTTGCAGCCCGAAGAGGCAATTCCAATCTCACAATCTTTGGCCATTGTGCTGGTGGAGGGGGTGGCCAAACTCTCTCAGATGTATCACTTGAAGGAATAGATTAAAAAATGTCACATCCCAAGACACAAAATAACGACGAGTAGAGGCATGAAAACACTTGTACCCTTTCTTATTCACACCATAACCCATAAAGGCAAATTTGGGTGCCTTTGGGTCCAATTTGGTACAATCAGATTTGGGCACATGAAGGTAACGAATTAGGAGATAGAATTTCAAGAGGTGATTTGTGAGAAAAAACACGCAAAGGTATCCTGTTGATGAGGTAAGTTGCAGTTTGAATAGCTTTTTACCAAAAGGTTTTGGGTACATTCATTGTAAACATGATGACACGAGTAACCTCTAGTAGATGTCGATTTTTTCTTTCGGCTACCCCATTTTGCTTAGGAGTCCCCAGACAAGTAGTCTGGTGAATAATACCAGAAGTATCAAGAAAAGAGGAAAACTCACTAGAGAGGTATTCTCCACCATTATTATCCCTCAGAACTTGAAATTTAGTGTTAAACTGGGTAATCACCATACTATGAAAAAATTTAAATGCAACACATACATCACTCTTATTTTTTAACAGATAAACCCAAGTGGCATGAACAATCATTCACAAATGTCACAAAATATTGATAGACAGATAAAGAGTTAGTCGGGGAAGGCCCCCAAACATCAGAGTGCACGAGTGAAAAAGGAATGGAACTTGTATTATTTTTGCTAATGGGGTAAATAGCCTAACAATGTTTGGTCAACTGACATGGCTCAAAAGAAAGTAGACTTGGAGGAAGAAAACTAAGGGAACATTTTCTTTAACACAAAAAAAGGTGACGATGTTAAGTGAGTAACTCATCTGATCTGGAAGCGGTGAAATCCCTCTTTATTGTTGACGCAACTACTGGCAAACTGGACTCCAAAACATATAAACCATCCTTCTCATGCTCCAAACCAATTGTCTTCTTTGTCATCATGTCTTGAAACACACAATGGGATGGAAAAAAACATTACACAAAAGTTAAGATTTTTTGTAATATCACTGATAGACAATAAATTAAGAGTGAAGTTAGGAACATGCAACACAAATGATAGATTTTGATCCGGGGTGACAAATATTCCCCTGTCCCACTACAGAAGAAAGATAACCATCTGCAATTTGGGAGAGGCTTGTGACCGCTCCCCTAAAAACCGCTAACCTCTGCCCCTTGACAGGGGGCAGACACATCAACGTCGAAAAATGATTTACACTTTTTTGTTTTTTGTTTTTTTGGGGGGCGGGGGGCGCATATCACTTTTTAGCGCTGATGTGCCGCCCTGTGATAGGGAGCGGTGATTAGCATTTGTTAAGGGGAGCGTTCCCAATCCTCTTTACAATTCGGACCTTGTTCTTACCATAACAAACACTATAGGATGTGAAGATGAATGACATACCAGTTATATGGTGAGAAACCCCTGAATCTATAATCCACCCTGAGGGTTGGAGATAGAGGCAGACAAAGCAGATGTAGATGTACCTGAATATGTGGATGATGTAGGGGCATTGGAAGGATGCTCAAGTCATGAAACAAAACATCTAAAGGCCTCAATCTCACATCTCTAGACAAGCCCCCATCAGAAAGACTGGGGGCATAGGACCTGGAGTTGTAGATGTCATAGCGGTGGATGTGGAAGTTGCAGAATGAGCGTGTGGTCAATTACTACCAAAATGACCTCCTCCTCTACCACTACTAGACCCACCTTGCTGGAAGGAACATCGTTGATAAATTAGGGCTGTAGTGGAAATCCAGGAGCCAAGTAATGTTCATCCATCTATCCTTCCTCCAGTTGACCTTGATGTGCCCATCGCTCATAGAAAGGGTGTGAGAACTTGCACTCAACATCCTATATCAAACTTTGTTTCATATCATTCATTATCCGCCCACTTTCATTGTTTTTTTGTGTCTTTGTCTTCTATTTTTCAATTCCTCGCAGTGTATCTAGAGCACTTACACAATGAGAATGGTTGAGGAAATGAAAGCATTGGAAAAAAAATAGAACATGGAATTAGTTGATCTTTCCAGTGGTAAGAAATTAGTTGGTTGCAAGTGGGTTTTCACAATCAAGTACAAATCAGATGGATTTGTGGAACAGTATAAGGCATGACTGGTGGTTAAAGGATATACTCAGACATTTGGTATTGACTATCAAGAGACATTTTCCCCGGTGGCCAAGATGAACTTAGTTAGAATCCTTATCTCTATTGTAGTAAATCAGAACTGGCCACTCTTACAATTTGATGTGAAGAATGCCTTCGTACATGGAGACCTTGAGCAAGAAGAAGGAGAATGAGATAATCGTATGTTAGAGAGTTAGAAAGCCAACCATCTCCATGCACGTTACTTTATATATGCATATAACTTGGCTCTTATACATCCCAAGTATGGTATACCAACCCTATACGGTATGACCAAAATACCCCCAACATATAAACATACATATTCCTTCGTCACTATGGGTGCTAACGCATATATAATGTTACTTCAGATAGAGATGTGAAAGTGGTCGATTGTAGTAATCTAAATGAGAAAGGGAGATTGAACATTCCTCTAAGAAGGAATCTAAATGATTGGGAGATTGATGAAATGGCCTATCATCTGGGCGATTGTGGAAGCCTTTCTCAAGATGGAGAGTTCTCAGTGAAATCTTGTACCCAACTCTTTGGGCATGGTGGGGTTCCGTCCCAACTTTAGAAGGTGGTGTGGAAATTGCAAATTCCATCTGAAATCCTATTTTTTGTTTGGGCTGCTTGCAAGGAGAGGCTGCCAATGATTGATCTTCTTCAAAGACATGGTATGAATCTTCCCAATGTGTGCTCTCTATGTCTCCAAGATGAGGAATCAGCTAACCATATCCTGATCCACTGTCCTTTTGTGAAGGAAGTTTGGGAGGCTATGTTGGGGGAGGTAGGGATGGCTTGGGTTTTCCCTAATACCATTGGGGATCTCGTTCAAGGTTGGAATATAACCGGGACTTCTTTCTATACTCTAGTTTCATGTATTAGTTTGTATTTAATAGTATAGGCTCGTAATATTGATCTGATCATAATTGGTATAGCTTTGAATATATCCTTTTTTATTGGAAATAGTCACCAAGATGCTTTTATTCCTTTATCTGGCATATTCTTGCTAAACTACTTAGTTAATCAAGATAAGTCATTATCTTCCATGCATTTTGCAAACCTCAATTGGGATACCATTTGTTGCTAAGAGCTGTACTTGTATAGGCTGATGGCTTTGCTAGGAGGCAAATCAAATTATAGGCCGGTGGCTACAGAATTTTTCAGTGTCATAGAGAAACTTGATGTGAAAGAGTACGACCTGTATCACAATATATCATATTGCGGAGAGCAATCTTACCTGGGCAATTTTTGGCCATTGACTCAGCAAAAGATTGAGGGTTGAGGCATGAGTTGAACTGCCTGCCTGTCGCCTACTTGTTGTTAACCAAAGGGTATTAGTATTTAGACAATGCAGACAAAATATATTCTAGAGTGGACCCTGAAGAGTAGTCTTTCTGGTTTAAAGACTGTATACATGCCCAAGAAAGTCATCAAATCCGGAGTTTGGACTACCAAATGGGTGGGAATATGACACAGTAGACAAGTCAATCAAACGTCCCTTCGCTGTGATATGACTTTACATTCAGTTTGTCTTTGTTACAGACAATATCTAGTTACCTTTATGTCAATTTTTTTTAACCGTGTTAATTTTGGGGTATGGTCAATCCAAGGATGTAACCCCTGTAATGAATCGTGTCCATATAACATTGATTATTCTTGCACCATTGATATCTGCTAGTTGAACTCTTCCTACAGAAAAGGTGACTGCCTCCATGTTTCCCCATTTCTCAGAGACTCTTAATGGTACTAGCAAACTGGTTTTTTTTTTGATAGGTCAACTACTAGCAAACTGTTTATAGTACACAAAACTAGACTGATATGTGATTCAGTGTATAATACCAGAAGGGTGGCCATCCCACTTGATTGAAGATGCTGAGTTTAATAGGGCAAAAGTCATGGTTTCAAGGCTGCTATTACGATTGAAGGAGATAGCAGCGTTAGAATGGTACAGGGTCCGAAACTGTTACCTTAAACATGTAAGTAATAGCCTATATCCTGTTACTCTTGAAATGTTATTGTGGTGCTTTTCTATGTGACAGATGTTTCAGTATTATTTCAACAGTAATAATCTCAAATTGTGAAATCTGATATATGATGTAGCAGGTTTAGTAATAAGAAATTAGCAATGATAAAATAAATTACAAAAGTAAATTCATAAATTGCATTATGTTAAGAAAATGTCCCCTTTACCTTTTGGCTGTCTTCTTAGAATATGTTAAGACTTGAGACGATGATCAAGCAGATGAATGAGATTCAGGTGCTACTTTTTAACTTCCAAGATGAAGTGTTGGTCTCTGTGAGCCCTCTTTAGTGAGTAACTACATTCAATTCAATTGGTATACGTCCTAACCTGCAGCTCCTCTCCTTTGGTTGATCAGTGTTTTGCTGTCTTTTCTAGCCCTAGGTTGGCAAAAGCTCTGAATGTTGGTAAACTCAACTTTGAAGGTGTTGCCATGGTAGAGGAATGTAATTATCTCAGTTCTTTTGATGAGATCTCAATGTTTTATGTAAAGAGATCGACAACCTCAGCTGCTCGTTGTAGCCAGGCTTGGCACTAGATGTCCTAAACCCCACGGTTTGGATGTCCTATCCTCCCCCTGACGTAGAGATTCCACCAAGAGACTATTTTGACGTTTCTTAATTTTATTTATTTTGGGTAATTTTAACGTTTCTTAATTTAATTACACTCTTTTCTGACCTTTCAATCAGTGTACATTCTCTTTGTCCAGATTATCATTATAATCAACATGGTTTTAGATGACCTGAATTGTCCGTGGTTGATTGCCGTCTAGGATCAGTCTGGATTAGTCATGATAATAAAAAAGCCAATCTTGATTATAATAATGTAATCTATACCATTTACTTAACCCGTTTAAGACAAGTTCACTAGTGAAATAATTGGATGTGAACCAATACCGGTTTCTGTTGGCTCTTAATATTACAATCCTTGTATTGCATTACCACTTGTCTTCCCAAACATCATATAATAAGAAAAACGAAGGAGAATGGCTTAGAGCCACAGGCTCTGTGAGGATCAAACCAATCTTAGAAAGAGCCCACCCCCAAAGACAGAAATCAACCCATCCTTGACGTATGCACGCTAGTTCTCAAATTGAAATTTGAGGAAGATTCAAAACCTTTAATTTTGTTTGGGTGAAATTCAGCATGCCACCCTTACACAAGGAGGGCGGGGAAACATTCTCTATAGCCCGAGTTAGCCGGTCAGGGGGACTAGAGAACCAAGTTTTAGCCCTTGAAGTATGAGAGCCACAATTGGCTAAAACAAGGGCTGTCTCATTAGATGATCTAATTAAAGAAATAATATCAATTCCATCAAACTGAAACATTATTGCTGTAATATCATGCGTAAAGTTACCTATTTCCACCTAATTGTAATCATCCACACACGTAAGCCAAGAGATTATGTTAAAAGACGACATCATCTTGCAAAATGAGTGTCTTCACCTTTAGGGAAATCACAAGACTAACAAGGAGGAGTGCAGCTTGGCATTTGGCGACTAAGGCTATTTATTGATTTTGGCCTACGTTCAACCTTAAGACCCAAAACTATTATCGTTTTGTCTCTAAGCACCTAAATTTGCATTCCTACTTGAGTTAGCATAGGCATCGTCAAAACTTACTACTATCCAGTCTTGGGAGAAGGTGTGCAAATAATTTTCATACTTCAAATTGAGATTCTTTTGCGGGTACTCGTCAATCTCATTGAAGTCCAGCAGTCTTATTAACATCAGACGGAATTATGTTGATATTACTATTATAATTTTTTTTTTTCTTTTTAAAACAAAGTTTATTTTTAGACTTACAACTATAAAAGCTAGTGGCACATCATAATTTTTTTTCACAGTAGAGACCCTAGAGAAATTGAAAACCTGTACATTTTTTAAACATGTCCGCCTTTAACCATACTGCAAAAGCAGTGTCTCCATCAGATTGTGGGCGAACTGTTAAATGATGAGACAAACCAAATTCTAACAGAAGGGCATTACATACAACAGAGCAATTGTTCACCAGTTTAATCTTGACGGTGCATTCCAACACTCCATTGACCTTTTTTCCCTTCTGCAGATCTACACCTAATTGAAGCTAACGATCCAAAACTGGGCCGCATCGCACGCTCAGTGGTGGGGTCGAAACTTTCAATCATTGTCCTATGGACATTGCAGAAGCCTATTGGCATACATGATAGATTGGAGTGAATGACATCCCCCACTTGTCCGTACTCCTTTGTCATGATTCGGAAATCATCATGATGAAAGTAGCATGGGGAAATGTGGCATGCCCATGTATGTGATGTAGCCAGTACATCCTGTCTTACATGTTCATCTCCCCACATGCAGCAATATTGGAAAAGGATCTCCTACACTCAAATTTGTTTTTCCCCGTATCCCCTCGTGTCCCCACACCATATGCTGACACGGTGATGGTTTTATAATTTGGTACCTCTTTTCAATAAGGAGCAAATGGTCATTTGAATACTTTAAAAAACAAAAAAACCATTTTAACCCTGTACACCATTTTTATAGCATTCGTATTGATTCATGGATTCCAATCAAATTAATTCCTAGGTCTGATTATTTCCAATATGAATCCCAGAATTTATGGAAATAATCATTGTATGAAGAATAGTATGGACATCTCATATATAAAATGTAGAAGAAAAAAAAAATCAAGAAATTGATGTAGTTTTAACCGCTCGCGATTTGGTAGGACAACTTAGAGAGTGTCTAAAGTAAGAATGACACATCAGTGCCAAAAAGTGAAAAGCATCCCCTTAAAAAGGTGGCTGATGTGTCAGCCTTAATGTCATTCTTACTTTAGACACACTCTAATTTGCCCTACCAAATCCCGCCCCAGTTTTAACCCATAGGGGGGAACAGAAAAATTGGATGTTGGAGGATCCATGTCATGTAACCTCAATCAAATCTAGAGAGGGGTCGGAGATACCTGCATTATAATAAATTCTTCTGTCCGACTTACCATCCATCATCACGAAGACATCCAAACACACGCAAAATAAACATTGTGGAACGAGCCCTGGCCACGCCCCTCCATACTGCTCACCTTCGTGAGCACGAGGGCATCCTTACATAACCTATCTATCATCACTAATAAATAATAAGGTGACGTCAAATGATAATACCACAATCCCATCGTTAAGGTCACATCACCTCCCTCACCCTCAGCCTCCCTCGCTCTAGAAAACAGAACTCAAAAGAAGAGAAAGAGCCAAAATCCAAAGCAATCTTCCAATATTAACTCACTAAAAACTGTAGAGAATCTCCAAAATGCAAAAACAATGCATAGGTGATGGATACCACTTCCTCATTTACAGTAACTGTACGTACATAAATATATATAGGAAGATCCTGAGCATCTTAGGGGCCCTCATATTGGGCAGGGCCTTTGATATGGGAATCTAGCATCATCTGAAAGCCGGCCCTGTTGAAAGCAACTGAAGTGGACATCTCATGAACAGTGTCTGTAAACCCTAAAATCCCACGCCCCATCTCATAGAACCAGGAGTTTTGACATGGGCTTTCCTGAATTTTATCCAGCCAGTAGTGATTGTTAGCGTCGGGTGGTTGAAAATGGGAAAAGTTGGCCTCCGTCTTGCACTGTTTGGGAACAGTGGGTTCCTTCAAAGTGATATCTTGATGTGAGGATAAGGACTTGAAGAGGATGGATCTTGGTGGGTTTTTTGTGTTTGTGTTGGTGATGGGTGAAAAGGAGGGATGTAAACTACTCATGGGAAAAGG
>JAOXJP010000015.1:455630-467359 GCA_025762735.1 Platanus orientalis | reverse complement strand
TGGAGCTATTCTAAGAATGCATTATGTGTATCCAAACATCATTTTCTCATTTTTTTGATTTTTTGGAACTAAAAATGGATAGATAGCATTCTTTGAAAGGTTCCCAAACGGACCTTAAGTTGTTGGGCCTTTTTTTTTTTTTTTCTCTTGGCAAGCCAAGCCGAGCCGATATTGAGCCGAGTCTAACCTTTGCCTTCATGTGATAAGCCCAAGCTGAGCTAGGTAAAGCTTAGCTTAGCTCTTTTCCACTCCTACCTTACATATGGCGAGACCCTTCACCGTATTTTACCTTACTAATGTTTTGATTTTTATTTTTGGATGTTGCTTCAAATCAAGATCCATTTTACTACTCACTCATTTTAATGTTATCCTTCTTGTTGGATGGTTATATGAGTTTAAGGTTGTAGAGTATTCATAGAGTTGTCAACTGATTTCAATTGTGTAGATAAATATGGTCGGTGTGATACTTGGTAGTATCACTAGCAATTGGATCATATATGGATTTACTAATCTTTTAACTTTTCATCTTTGGAATTGTGGATATTTGAGTTGTTACTATTCCTGGTCTTGATCTTGTGATAAATGCCATCTCTTCCTCCCTGGGAATGGAAGTGTTGAAAATGACAAATGGAGTTAATAAGAGACGGTGTGTTGGTGCTTAAAATATGTATCTTTGAGGTACTTTCATTTATGAGCTACACTTGATTTGAACCAACATCCAAAAATAAAAACATCAAGTGAAAATAGTGGAAGGATTATACCTCCTTGTATGTAAGCACGAAATGACGAGTTCTTCTTGTATCCCGACAACACTTCCCTTTGGTTTTTCGTATTCTTTCTAGAATTTCAAAAAGAGAAGAAAAACTAGAGATAGAAAGACTGAGTGAAGAAGAAAAAAAGGTATGGAGGCAGCCTTGTGATGAAAGGATCATGGAGAAGAGAGAGAGTTCGTGGGTGTGACTTGCAAGAATGTGAGAGAGAGAGCCGTGTGAGAGAGAGAAAAGTCATGAGTTCATGATGGGTCTTGACCATGAGAGAGAGGGAAGCTTTCCTATGGGTTTTAGCCATGAATGGAGAAGAGGGATAGAGATGGGTGTGTGAAACCTGAATGGTGATCTAAATAGAGAGGGGGAGCGTGCTAGCTTAGTGGAAAAGGAGGGATGTTGTGTATTGAGGAAGTGGAGGAGAATCAGAAAGGGTGTGAGGTTTTTTTTGGATAGAGAGCTATGAGGGATCAAAGAAATAGATAGATAGACAGACAGCGCTTGAGATTGTCTCCGGATTTTTAAAGTTCAGAAGATTTTGGTGGTCAACACGTATCTAAAAAACTCAATAAACTGAACTGCACATTTTCAATTATGTTTATTATTTTGCCACATGTCAACCATTGAAATCTTCTGAACGATATTTGAACTTGAACATTCTGGAGAGAATCCTGAGGGGACAGACAGACAGCGAATGGGTCTTTTTCCTCCATTTTTTAAGAGGGAAGGAAGGTATTAAAGAGGGGATTGGGGGATTGGTTGACCGATTCACCAAATAAGAAAGGTGTGGAGGTTGATTTGGGTTGATTGAGATATGGGCATATAGTAGGTTTTCCCTTCTTTTATATTTATTTATTTATTATTAATTTTTGAAAGTTGGCTGAATGGGGGTCCGCTTTTTTGGGGGGGGGTCAAAAGAGAAGCAAAGGATGGTGTTTTGGTGCCCAACCAACTCATTCCTCTTTTCTTTTTAGTTCTAGTCCATATATGAAATGGAGCATGCTAAATAAAGAATTACTTGGGGTCAAAAGTTCCACCTCTATATGCCAATTTTTCCACCATTAAAAGATTTTGAAATAAAATAAAGTTTCAAGGCAAAAGAGGAAATTGGGATGAATTTGGCATATGGGTCAATCTTTCTTTATTTACTAGTATTTTTTATTTTTATTTTTTCTCTTTTCTTTTTCTGTCATTGGATAGAAAGATCAATAGGTGTGTGCCACATGGCTAACTACCTATTTTATCTCCTTTTTGGCTTACTAATCATTTCCATTTAGAAACTTTTCGATCACCGCTGATTTTAAGTGCAATGTTGTTTTAAAATAGGCAAGATTTTAAACTAAAGAGGGGTGGAGATGTGTTGGTTGTCCAGCTCTGTGGGCCCTCTCCCTTTGGTCCAAAGATGACATTAATTCAAATTAGGAAAGGTGAATTAGCTAGGGGTTGTTTGGTTACGAGTTTGGGTTGGATCAAAGGCATGTTTGAGACATTGGATTAGACTTGACTAAAGGGGGTATTTGGCCACAGGATTAAAGCAAGGTTTGGACTGAACTTGTGTTAGGCTTAGGTCTTTGTACATGTGGTGTATTGCAATTTGGTGCACTTGTTCTAGACTTCCTTATTTCTGAATTTGAAGATTTTGATCAAAATCCCATCCTGGCGAAATGGGCCACTTTGATTGTCATGGTGGCATCTAATTTTTGATATGAGATCTCAAGGTACTCAATCGGATGGTCATGATTTAAGCTCGTATGATGGATGATTTATTAGTGGAATCTAAAGATTTTGACCATCTCGATTGGGTTTTTAGGCATGCTTGATTCATTTGCGGTGTGTGATTAACCATTCAATGTGTATTTTGAAAGATTTCAAATCGATGGTTGGGATTTACTAGATTTTGATATTGCAAATTTTGATAATTAAACTCTTTATTCTTGGGTTTTGGACCGTCCCAGATACATTCATGACATCCAATTGATTGTTCAGTGCTTGTATGATAAGATTTGATGGTCCACCTTTGATAAGGGATAAAAGTGTAATATTAAACTCTAGACATAGATTTTATCAGGAAATTAAAAAACTCTAGACATAGCTGAACTCGAGAGAACCATTCAAAAGACTTGGAGATAAAGGAGGGATAGGAAAAATGGAAGAAGTGGGTACAAAGATCTTAGAAAAAATTGAGACCAATGTGCCAAATTAAGAAAGTAGGGGAATTTCCTGAGGACAGCGGGTCATCTAATCTCTTAGGATGCCTAAGGTCCATTCTAAAGAGTTGGTGCTGCCCATTGAAAGAAACCTCTGAGCCCTGGGCCAAAATTAAGTGCTGACAAGGGGTTCTGGGAAGATCCTACATTCTTATAATTATATTCTTGTATTAACAAAATTGTTAGGTACTACAATTTGAACTCCCTAACTTGTACTTACACTTCTATTTTGCAAGAAAATCAAATGTAGAGGTTATCGTCAAGCTGTTTGAGATCTTTGATGCATGTTCTTCGAAAATCTAAAATTTTGTATTAATTATATGCTTTCATGAACAAAACTTTGTTAATCCTTCAAAATGTACTATGCTTCTATTTTTAGCTGACAATGAAGTATACCTTCCTTTTCATTTGATTCAAGTGAAGGAGTCACTTAAAAACACTAATCAGGGTTTTGCATTTTTGACCTCTTCATGTGGAGTATTTTGTTGTCTGGAAAATTTATAGTGGAAGTCTTGTATGTAACAGAATTACAGAAATGTGTAGATATTCCTCTACCTAAATGTCTTGCAATTGGCCATTTACTTGTTAGGCCAACTTTTGGGTATGCCATTCTCCAAAAATTGCACCCCTTGTAGTAGCCTAACCTCATGGTATACCACTTTCTTTTGGATAGTTATTAATATTTTTGAGTTCTCTTCTTTTTAATAACCATTGTCAAAAGAAAATCTATTTCATTGTTGGTTTTATTAAATGGTTGTCAACTTGGGAGTACAGTTTTGTCACAAATCGAAGTGCTATTGTTTTCTGTCAGAGAGATGGTTTCAATTTAACAATAAACACACTCTACCCCTGTATATGTATCCCAATATGAGTTATTATTGCACCTAATAAGAACTTTCTTGATACAGAATCTTTCAGCTACTTGGTGATGCATGTGATGAATAGGTGGAGGTCTATTAGATATCTATGGTTTGCAATAGTTCTTCTACCTAGGTCTCTCTCTCTCTCTCTCTCCAACAAATTTGCACATAGATTCCACGTGTTGTCTTGGTGTCTGAACTTTTATTGATTTTGATTTGAATAATATGGAGAGTTAAGTATCTGTCTTTGCAAGAACAAATGTAAACTACTGTAACTCAGTTTCTGACTTTTCAATATTTATATAAAAATTTCAGATTTCATCCATTGTGTTTGGTCTTTAGAATGTTGTGTGGCATTGAATGCTTGCCTTCATAAATGAACACAACATTGAATGCTTGCCTTCATAAATGAACTTCACGGATTTTATGCTGCATAACTTCACTCTCCAATTCTGGATATGTGTTGACAAAAGTGTATTCCTTGTGTGGCTGAATTGTTGTGGCTTGTGGGACCCATGGTGATGGAGCATGTATAAGCTGCTAAGAAGGATGTATCATATCAAATTATTTTTAGGTGACCTTTACATTATTATATGTATTGCTGCTTATCTAAATGCAAGGGAAACAGTAAACCTCGAGTGTTTTGAAAGGTTAAGGCATGAGGCAAGACATTAGGACCACCTGCGTTTGACATAAGGCTCAACGCACGAGGTTCAAACCTCATGGTCCTATTCTTTTTTAGCATGAAAATTAATTAAAATGAGAATAATTAGGAAGCTCAGAGAAGCAATTATAATTATTTAATTAGTGATTAAATCATCTCATAGAGATAAATAAAGATTACCGGCCGATGGCACTGAAATTTTTCAATGTCTATGAGAGAAACTCCTAGTGTGAAACAAAACCGTAGAAGGTTGGGACTGTAGTTATTTTCTTAAGCTTCACCTTGAAGCTAGCCTCAAGGCATAAGCCGCACACACCTTTTAAAATGCTACCCTGGTTAACGAAAAACTATTGGTATGATTGATCTTGACATGGACCCTGAAGAGATTATCAAATCTGGAGTATGGTCTACACATTGGGTGCGAGACGACACAAAAAACAAGCCAGTGCTTACAATTTAGTTATATTTTTTCAAATAATTTTTGTCAGTCTATACTAACTTTCCATTTATTAGCTATTGATCAGCTATTTGGACATGATCTGTGTACATTTTGTGTATGGTCCATCCAAAGGGGTGACTGTAATGAAGTGTGTTCATATAAAATCTGCTTGGGCTTGCACTACTGATGTCAGCTAATTGAAGTTTTGCAACACAAAAACATGACTTGCATTCGTCCTGTTCTCTCAGTTCCTATAGGCTCTGTTAATATTGTTGATCATCCCGTCTATAGTACGCAACTGGAATAAGATGTCTCTACAATATGAGAAAATACATGTCCTGACTTTTAATTTTTCTCAGATTGGTATACATTTATCGAATTGGATCCTAGTCTATAAGCCAACCTTGAATATAAATTTTTCTATTAATTTACCTGTATTGCTCAAAACAAGTTGATTGGTGAATTAGTTTCCCACGACACAAAGCCGGCATAGATCATGGCCGATACAAAGCTCCCTTAGGTTCATAATATTACCGCCCTTGAATTGAGTTACACGACTGATCTTCTCTGACATTATATTAACATGGCCGTGTAGGTATGGAATAAACTAGTCTCTAATATGGGTCTAGTATATGTAGAAGCTTGTCTCTAACGAACCAGGTTCTTTCAAAAGTATCTAGGTGTGAACGACAAACGAGAACCAGTGCAGAGGAACCACTGAGCCAGGTAAGCATTATCTTTTGTTCTCATTGTAGGAGTACCCTTTGATCTATTGAATTTCTTGGCCTAAATTGCAGACGCTTGTCGTGGGGTTCAAAATCTAATCCTGAAGACAACACATACACACGGCCTAAAAGTAGTACTTGATCATGAATTGAGCTTTTCGAATCATTCTCCTACCTGTTTATCTTGTACAGGCTTGAATTATGTGAGAACGAATCTCATGAGAACCGTGAAAACTGCACCAGAGGGGCTGACACATCAGTACTGAAAAGTGATCTGCACTTTTTGGGGGGCACTTATCACTTTTCGGTGCTGATGTGTCCGTACCCTGCTGCAGTTTTCACAGTTCTCACAAGATTCGTTCTCACCTAATTTTTAGTGGGCATGGGAGCATCATCTGTGGCATACCCATGCATATGTGCTAGGAGCACTTGTTATCTTGCTCTCATCCATGCCACATACCCATCTCCGAACATGTATCATTAGAAGCAACATGTCATGTATATCTCAAATCATTGATTGACATACATAGAAAGCTAACTTGCGAGTGATGTCGGTCTTATCGTTCATAATCCTGAATTAATCCGACACACACCGACCATCATCACTAAAGAGCCTCCCAAATGCTCGCCATTATGCATGCATGCATACCCCATCATCAATCATGGGATGAGGTGTTCTCAAATGATAGCACCTCATTCCCATCCTTACGTCATTTCGTGTACCCACTCTCTTTCTCGGTTTTGAATATCCAACCCAAATAAAGGCCGAAATTTAAAGTAATCTTTCAACAATAACTCCAAGAAAGAAAATCTCCAAAATGCATACATGGATGGATAAGACCTTCCACACTTACAGTATTTTTTGTTTTTTTGGGTACACACTTACAGTAATAATACATACGTATCATTATCAAAAGAAGGTACATACATATAGATTCTATAGATGCATACAAAAGATCTGAAGGATTCTAGGGCCCATAATGTCCAGGGCCTCTGATGGGAGGATCTAGCATCATCTGAAAGCCGGCCCTGTTGAAAACGACTGAAGTGGACATCTCATGAACAGTGTCTGTGAAGCCCTGAACCCCACATCCCATCTCAAAAAACAAGGGGTTTTGACACGGGTTTTTTTGAATTCTATCCATCCAGTGAAAGTTAGCTTCAGATGGTTGAAAATGGGAAAAGTTGGACTCTGTCTTCCTGTGTTTGGGATCAGTGCACTCTTGATGTGAGAGGAGGGATTTGAAGAGGATGGGTTGTGATGGGTTGTTGGTGTTTATCGTGGTCATGGGCGAAAAGGTGGGCTGAAAACTATCAACAGGAAAAGGTTGGAGTTGAGAGACAACTGGGTCTATGAGCTTTTTGAGATTACCTTCTTGGTGGATGAGACAAGGATTTGGGAGGGTTCCTATTGGGGAATGTGATTCTATCAGTGTTGTTGGAGGATCAAGCAGTGGAGGCACGGAAGTTGAGGGGGAGGAAGACACTTCTAAAAAGTAACTATGAGGATGAAAAAATGGGTTTTTCTTCTCCCCTCCTGTTTTGTGAAGTATCCTGCAAATCACCCATTCCTCCTGCAAATCACCACCACCATTTACTCACTAAATAAACGGTTAAGAGCAAAAACTAAGCATTGAAGAAGAACATAGAACATTTATAGATAGGAAAAAAATCGAACTCTAGGATCTCTTCAGTTTTTTTCTTTCTTTGGTATCACATTTAAATTTTATATTAATAAATGGTCTGTCCAGGATTTGGAGTCCAGAACACCAGGGGACTTCAAATGGAATAAAATGGACAGGGGTTAGATGAAATTTCAAATTACCGTCCATTTTATTCCATATGACGTCCCCTTGTGTCCTGTACACCAAACCCTGGACAGGACATTTACTATAATGTAAGGTATCATGCATATATATTCCCATATATACCAATTCTTAAAGATGAATCGTTTACTCAAATAAATAAATAAATAAAACAACTCAACATGAGAGAGAGAGAGAGAGAGAGAGAGAGAGAGAGAGCTGTTGACTAACATGCGCCATGGGTTAAAGGTTATTTTGTAAACTGGTCTCTCCCATGGCGCACGTTAGAATTGGGAGAGGATAAATCTACCTTACAGGTGTTACGCAAGGATAAGTCACCCTCGAGGCGATATTCATGCATGACCCATTTCGTCTTCTCACCTCGGGGAGCTCTGCCCTTGTAGAAAACTAAGGTTTTCTTCATACCAAGTAGAGCTCCAGTTGCAGCACTGTAAACTTCTTTGTCTTTGCCCGTAGCTTTCCAGTATCCAGCCTCGGTTGCTCTGTTGGTTCTCAACCCGGTTGGGTACTTTCGGTCTCTCAAGCTGAAGAAGTACCATTCTCTCTCTCCCATCTTTGCTACATCTGGGAAATGAAAAATAAATGGTTACAAAGATAATGACAAAAACTATTAATTAAACTCTCCCTCTCTCTCATTTATTTGTCAGAAAAAAATTTCCAACTTTTTTTATTTATATATACTGACATTTCCAACTTTGAGATTGATTTTCTAGTTGAAATATATAGAGAAATAACGATACGAGAACTTGAATTTAAGTGAATTTTCTAGACAATGACAGAAACTTCAGTATGAAGAAGTATGTAGGAAATAGAGAGAGACACAAGTGATCTGGAATTAAATTTCACCAGACCCTTTATTGTATGCTCTCAGAACTAGATAAAACCACGGGTGTTTTTTTTTATAGACTTTGTCTAGAGTCTCTTCTAGTTCTTAATGAAGTTTCTGATTTATCAAAAAAGAACTTGATGAAAAAAAAAATATATAAGTGAGAAAAGGTTAAGTTCATTCCAAAACATGAGATGGTAGCTAAATATCACAAGATCAAGACCCAAACGCATTATTACATTCTTTCTGCAAAATATCAAAACCAGCAAAAGAGAAGCCAAATACTTTATCTTTAGTAAAATAAACCCAGAAGCAGTTTGAAACAAAACCCATCAAACCTAGGAAAGAAAGAAGCTCCCATTAAGTTCTTCGTTTTCCTTACACGTTGACGTGAGTCTGATAGTACCTGGAAGTTCCCAAGGCTCACATCTATTAAGGTCAACCTCTGCAATCTCCACACCACAGAAGCTCCCATTAAACACCTTTGAAGCCAGATAAAACGTTATAAGCTCTTCATCTGTTGGGTGAAACCTAAAGCCTGGAGGCAATCCTTGCTCGTTTGTCTCTTCTACCCGCATTTCACATAGAACTTCTTCCATGGCCATTGTAGATACAGTGATACGCAACACAAAAAAAAGTTATCTATAAGAGAGATAAAAAAATGAATGGGGGGGCGTTTGTATTTTATAGGGAGAAGCACTGAAACTGAAGATGAGGTAAAGTTATGAAGGCTAAGCGGATTTAGGTTCATTAAAAGCTTTAAAGGGCTAAAAGCGCACCTGAGAGTGTCAAACCAGGTGAAAAAGGAGAAAACGGAAAAGAAATAGAATTAGGATTAAATGCGAAGTGCCTGCAGAGATTTATGCGTGTGTGTGTGAGCATGTTGTGACGAGCTTTTCAGAGAGTTAACACGAGGGTAGCCTGGTGAGCTCATCGTAGTAGCAGTACTACTAATACTCATAATAATAATAATAATGATGGCAATTAATTATAGGCTATTGAAGCAATGAGCCATCTCTTGAATGGGATTAAATATTATTATTCTTTGGGTGGGGCGCCGGGGGGGGGCTAGGTGGGGGGATGTTAAGAAAAAGCAACAACAATTCTCTAGAGAAATCCAGAGAGTCGGTTCTAATAGCTAGCATACTAGAATATTCAAAATCAATAAGTGAATTCCAGAATATATTGACCGACTCAGAGAGTCGGTTTGAGTATCTATATAAGGGGGCATAGCCCTCTCTTGTAGTCTGTCTTCTTAGTGTGTTTTAGTGTGTGCTTTAAATCCCCTTGAATTTGAGTGAGAGAACATCCAAGTGTGAGAGAACATGTTTGTAAGTGCTGTAGTATATGTCTCCTAGTAAGTGCATGTGAGAAGTGATTAAGTGAGGTGTGAGTGAAGTGAGTGCTCTAAGTGTGAGCTGTGTGTCCTTAAGTGAGGAGTGTTTTAGTGAGTGTCACACAAGTATATATTTTTGTCTTAGTCCTTGAGTTGGTTAAGTTTTAAACTGTTGTTATTCTCTTTTGAAATAAAATAAATTTCTTATATAAAGAGAGTGTGTCTCAGTATTCTACAATTGGTATTAGAGCGTGTCACCCATACTCTACAATTGGTATCAGAGCGGGTTCAATTCGACGCAACATAAGCGTGGTGGGCCTATAACCTATAGAAGGGGTTCAGTTCGGTGAAGTTCAGCATGAGTCCAGTTCAACACCGTTTTGGTTTGCTATAAAATAATTTGGAGCGAATTTGGCATAAGGTTCGGCCTACCGTAAGATAAGATTGTGGGTGTCCATCGTGAGCAGTGAGACTCTGTGAAACCAATCAGTCAGGTACTGAGCTTCTTGGTAGTGACCATTGACGTGCAATCACACTAATCACGATGGTAGATCTTGCTAATGTTTCTGTAGGGCTCGAGAAGCTGACCCATCATAATTATGTTTTGGTGCTCGTGTATGGAACCATACCTGTAGGGTCAAGATTTTGGGAGATAATTGGTGGTAGTGATACTGTTCCACCTTCAAGTGAAAATGCAGAGGCATTACGTAAGTGGAAGATTAAGGTCGGAAAGGCCTTGTTTGTGTTGAAAACAACAGTTCAAAAGGAACTGTTGGAACACATTCGGGAAGTTAACACACCAAAATCGGCTTGGGATACGCTAACAAAACTCTTTGCCAAGACAAATGATGCTCGTCTTCAATTCTTGAAAAATGAGCTGACGACAATTACACAAGGGACAATGACGATCAGTTAATACTTCATGAAAGTAAAAACTCTTTGCAATGAAATCTCCCAGTTAGATCCAGAGTTAAAGATCAATGAGAATAGAATGAGACGCACTATAACTCGAGGGCTAAAACCTGAATATGGTGGGTTTATGACGGCAATTAGAGGATGACCAACTCAACTGTCTCTTACAGAGTTGGAGAGTTTGTTGGCAAATCAGGAAACTTTAGCCAGACAAATGGCTAGGACATCTATAAAAGACGAGGAAGAAGCGCTCTTCACTCGGAAAGGCAAGCAAGAGAAAGTAGAGGCTGCAGAGTCTAAGCAGCAAGAGGAAAGCACTCAACCAGGGGGAGTCCTCCGAAGCAGAGGTGATGATCTACGAAGAAGAGGTTTTGTGAGAAGTATCAAGTGTTACAATTGTGGCAAGAAATGTCACTTTGCTCGTAATTGTTGGTCTCGAAAGAAAATGACAGGCGAAGGAAACTTGGTGACCATAGAAAGGTGCCAGAGTGAGAACGAAAGTGAGGAGGACTGGGATGAGGAAGCATCTTTAGCAATAGTTGAAGACATTGAAATGTCAGATGCAACAAATTTACGATGATGAGGAGCCAAGAGTTAGCACTTGGTGCTATTATGGAAGACTTTGTGGAAATTGATTTCACTACTCTCTTTAACTTGGAAGTCATAGATTTCAGTCAAGATTGGATCAATGAATCAGGGTGTTTATATCAGCTGGAATTAGAGAGTGAGCACCAGATAGAATCAGAGATGGATGTAGAGAAAGAAGAGGATTTTCCATCAGATAAAAATATAGAGATCAAGAAGGAAGAATGCTCTAAAGAAGATTGTGAGTATGCACCCGCCTCCTCCAACGAGACACTAGAAGACCAAGTTGAAGGAAAATGTGGTGACCAGGAAAGTGAACTAGAAGATCGGGAGAACCAACTTCAGAGTTGTCTACTATCTTCACCAAGATGTCACACCAACCCTCAGAGAGATGGCGTCTGTCAGTCAAGAAAACCTGAAGAGGTTAGGCCAAGGGGGATAGACCTCTCTTATAGTGTAAGTAAGTACTATAGTGTGTGTCTCCTAGTGAGTGCATGTGAGAAGTGATTGAGGTGTGAGTGAAGTGAGTGCTTAGTGTGTCTTAGTGTGTCCTCAAGTGAAGAGTGTTTTAGTGAGTGTCACACA
>JAOXJP010000015.1:424064-441585 GCA_025762735.1 Platanus orientalis | reverse complement strand
GGTGCTTGTGGTTAGTACTAAAGCTCTCTCTCTCTCTCTCTCTCTCTCTCTCTCTCTCTCTCTAGGGTTAAGGTCCATAGAAGAAGTGACAATTAAAGTGGGTTGAATGTTAAATATACAGGTAGTTGTTGGGCATTTTCCACCGTGGCCGCTGTTGAGGGCATCAATCAGATTGTGACCGGAAATCTGACCTCCTTGTCCGAGCAAGAGCTGATCGATTGTGACAAACCCTACAACAATGGCTGCAATGGAGGTCTGATGGATTACGCATTTTCCTTCATCGTCTCTAATGGTGGACTTCATAAGGAGGAAGTATACCCTTATATCATGGAGGAAGGCACATGTGAGGAGAAGAAGGTAAGCCCATATCTAAGGGGTTTTGGGGCTGGTTATGGTGAATTAGTACTTATACAAGCCCAAGATCTAACGTGCTGGTTTCAAGCCTCACTCAAGCCCATCTAACTGAAAAAGAAAATAGATGAAAGCATACTACCTATTTAACAATTTATGATTTCATGTTCCTTCTTTTTCAGGAAGAAATGGACGTAGTGACCATTAGTGGTTACGAAGATGTGCCTGAGAATGATGAAGAAAGCCTCTTGAAGGCACTCGCCCACCAGCCTCTAAGTGTTGCTATTGAGGCTTCTGGCAGGGATTTCCAATTTTACAGTGGGGTATGCTTTTACTTTTACTCTACGTGACATGTATGTCCATACAAGTTACATGTACACATGCCTGCATATGTACAATTTTACACAAGTTCCCTCTATGTGCTCACTTATGCTCGGATGATTATGTGAGCCTCTTGCCTAATCTTTATCGTACTGATGAGTGTGTGTTGAGCTTTACAGGGAGTCTTCAATGGGCATTGCGGAACTGAGCTAGATCATGGAGTCGCAGCTGTTGGATACGGTTCATCAAAGGGCTTGGATTACATCATCGTGAAGAACTCGTGGGGACCAAAATGGGGTGAAAAGGGGTATATAAGGATGAAGAGAAACACAGGAAAATCTGAAGGGATATGTGGAATCAACAAAATGGCTTCTTATCCTACCAAAAAGAAGTGATTGCTTGCCGCAACCTTCTATGTTGTTTGACTCTTTGCTTTGATGGAGTTTCATTGATGTAACCTCCTTTGTTTTGTTTTCAAAATAAAATTTAGCCGTGAGTGACCATGACTCAAAAAAAACTGAAACATGTGGTGCGATGATAAAAAGGAAACATGATACATGGACAAATTCACTGTCGATATGATTCATACAAAAATTAGGTGATGCATCCACGAGCTGGAGTTTGTATAGGCCCATTTGAAATTACCAAAACGTTAACCAGGCCCAGCCCATTCATAACCCTTGGTACTAACTTGGTATCTGGAGTAGGATGATTAGTCATTCCAAATGGGCGGAAGAATTTTCCCTGTGAGCTTAATCACAAGAAAGAAAATAGCATTCTGAGGGTGTTCTGGTAATACACCATCGATAAACAGGTAGTAAATTATCATGAACTGTCCCAAGTGATTGAACTTGCCTGGTATAATCGTGAGAATGCAGAGCGCAGAGGATCTAGATTGAACTTATAGATGGAGATGTCCCCTCGCCCCCCCCTTGCATGGGTTCCATATGTGTTAGTCTTTGAGGATGGCTGAACATTCTCATTGCCGACCCTAATGAAACCTTCGATGTTCTACAAAATCCTAAGAGAGGTTACCTTTAACTTATAGAAAGGAAGGAAGAAAAAATTAAAAAATAAAATTTGATTGGTAAATGTGGCGTGTGAGCGGCACAAATCACGAAATGGATCGCTAAGAGTTGACACAAACCCTTCCCCACATGTGTGTGTGTGTGTTTTGGTAAATAAAAGAACTTTCATTAATTACAAGGTTCATGGTTTCATAATGGTACATCTTTACAATTAAGTGTCTTCAACCACGATGGTCAATTTGTCATCTAAAATGATCAGGGCTGGCAGCTATCTGCGTGCACATCCATAGCTAGTTTGTATTCAATCATTTTCAGATGAATACGAATGCATCTATATCTGATTCATATAAATATTTGTTTCGTTTAACAAATATTCCTGTATATACGAATCAATATATATACCAAATCCTTTGCTGAAACTTTGCTAGTAGCCAGCTTCTCTTTTCTAGCTGAACTCCATGATCATCTTCTATCTTTGTAGTTACTAGGTCATTATTTATATGATCTATATTGTTATGATAATCATCTTCACTTGCATTATTGAACTATTGACACAGAAATCTTTGACATCTTTTTTTAGGGTGTTTTATCTTCATATCACTGTTACTGACAATCCCATCACTCCACTTTTCTCCATCACCCCATGTTTTAAACCCAAGAATATTTGTATCACCACTCAATATATTAAGTTTATAACAGAAATTAAATATAACCAAATATATCTGGATTTGTATCTAATATTCAGTTAATTAAACAAACTCAAATACGGATCTTATTTTTAAATATCTGCAGATAACTGAATTTATATCTGATATTCAATTAAGTAAATGAATACGAATACGGATATGTCTATATCTGCTTTGTCTTAAAAATGAATTTATTGGATGATTAATTCCCTTGCAGCGAGCTCATGTGATACTGGATGATTAACTCTCTTTGCAGGTGCAGTTGGACATCAGCTATAGAAATAGAAAAGCTGTTGGAAAATATGACTCGGTAGGGAGGGTGGATTGTATCCGTTCCTCTTAACTAACGCTCCTCTCCGCCCCCTGTCAGGGGGCAGGCACGTCAGTGCTGACAAGTAATTTTCACTTCTTGGGGGGCACATATCACTTGTCGACACTGATGTGCCCACCCCCTGACGGGGTACGAAAAGGAGCATTGGATAAAAGGAGCGGATACAATCTACCCTCCTCGATAGGTAATGGGATATCAACAAGTAATAAAAGATCATTTTTTTTAAATTTATTTTTATTGTTGGGACAGGTGTTAGGCATCACGTTTTCCATCTATCTTGTGACAATTACACCTTATCATCTTTTGGAAAAAAATAAATAAATTCCGGGCGCAAATATTAATATAGTTGATCACGTTTATAAGCAGCGGAACTTGCATAGTCATCGGGATGCGAGAGAACCTTGTTCTTGAAAAGAATCATGGTACTGTTAGTACTTCATCTAGTTTTTTTTTTTGGTAAACGTAGTACTTCAGCTAGTTGGACACTACAAAAAATGCAATGAAATATGTTGACATCATGCTTTTATGAGCAGCCTACACATCACCGAATTCTTGTAAAGGTGTGGATTTGCAATGTGCACCTCAAAAAAATTCCAAGAAATATTCATAGAAATTGGAATAAAAACCTCAACTGTCCAACTCACAGCATTAAAAAAGAAGAAAACAAACACTTTGTCGCATGTATATAGTGTTCAATTTTCTTTCATTAATTATTAAAGGCCCCAAGCCCTCAGAAGATGGTAACGTTTACAACACAACTTTTACAAAGGTGATACGCCCCCTTCCCCACTTAAAAATAATAGTGTGTTTAAATTCTTGCAGGTGCAATGAAAAGATTATAAATAACGTCAATAATCAACTCAAAACTTCGTTGTATTTGAAGACACAATCATAGAGCCTCCCTCCCAAAAACTGGGCAACCTCTGGATGCTTCACCTGCAATTTAGAAAACAAGAAAAGGGAACGGATCAAACCAACATAAAAGGGGAAAACTAATATTATCCAAAAGAAAACAAGGGGAAAACAAATAAAGCAGGCCTTCAAGTCCTACCAAGAATTACCCATTTAATTGGAGTTTTGCAAATAGCAAGACTAAGAAAGTCATCTTTTAGAAAACAATTACCATTCCAATTTTGAGAGAATCACTTTTAAATTGAGCATACAGGTTTGTCTCTATCCCACGACCCTGCAGGCAGAAACAGATAATTACATTTATGCAATATTGCAAAAGTCAGAGCAGTTGAAACTCATTTCAGCCATACGCCAAATTTAGGATACCCATATACTTCTAATTGCTCACAGCACTCACACTGACCACATATGACATTTGTAACCGGTATATAGAGGCTTGTAGGTACATTCAAAAGTGTTTTGTAAATTATTGACAATTCTCTTTACACCTAACGACTTCATTATGTTTCACAGAAAGGGAGCAGGGATAGCACATTAAAGAACTGCTAAGACTTTGTAGAGATTAAAGGGTCCATCAATCTAGGTATGCTGTAAGAAGAAAAAGAATAATAATTAGATTAATAAAATTAAATCTAAAACCAGCATCACAACAGTTTGAATGGGACAATGCATCAGTGTCTTAGCTTTCCAAAGCTTATGTGACAACCTGCATATGGGCAATGTAGGCTGAACTGATTTGCATATAGGTACCAATTAGCCAGATGATTGACCTGAGTTAGCCTAAATAGTCATAATTAATGAATATAAAAAAGCTAAAGCTCGTTTTTGTTTTAGGGAGATTTTTCCTTTGTAGATATCAAAAGGGGGTGGGTGAACATGCTAAGAATTTAACTCCTCTTTCTTTCCTGTGGGCTTTTGGTTTCCATGGGGATGCCTTATCCCCTTAATAATATCTTTCTCTTTCATCAACAAAAAAAAAGCCAATTCACTGTTTGAAAACCTTTACCCAAATCAAAATTTTGATTTGACCACTTCATGCGAGCTGAACATATCTGAAGAATACTGTCCTGAAGCCCAATTGCTGCATGGAATTAACAAATTTTGGTTTCTCCCTTAAACCAATTGATTATGGATCCTTTATATCAATGGTCCTTAAGGTTTAAATACTATATAGAGTGCTCTATTAAATAAATTTAAATTTTCTGAGTTTGATAATTCTCCAATTTTTAAGTAGTGTTTCTGTTTTTCATTTATTGAATCTAATAGCCTATGTTTATTCTTAGAAAACATATCTGATTAAAAAAAATTCTGAATTGACATGTAACTGAGCCAGTCAGCATTGGAATCACCCAATCCTGGTTTTGGCCTTTGGACAAGTCTGATTCTGAATCCACATTAATGAAGAATGGATTTACATTTAAATAAAATAAAAACAGCTATCCAATAAAGTTGATAATTCTACCCCTTTTTCTTAATAATGATCTACCCAATTCAGCAGGATCACTTACCATGCCTTCCAAGACAACTAAGTCTGCATCGCTTGCCAGGTATGCAAGCTCTTGTGACACCATTGTAAGATCAATAACCTGAAACATGAGATGGAAAGCAAAAGAGAGACATAACAGAAGGAATAATAATCACCTGAACATTTCCACACGAGTACCACATCTTAAGAGAAAATTGAGACTTGTTATATGAACAAAAAATGGTACTTTGTCTTCTTACCGGTAAATCATTACCAGAATTGGCAATCAAAAGATTGTTAGTGTCAACACCCATGAGTTGGCCATTTTCATCCTTCAACTGATAAATTTGCACTTGAAATGTCAGAATCAAATAATAGAATTTTAGATTAATGTGAAGGCATTATAATAGAATCTTAGATTTAATGCGAAGGCATTATAATTGAATTTTAGAAATAATCTTTGCATCACCTTTGCAATAATCTCAATCAGTTCAGGGTAGGTTACATCATTGATAGAAGGCAAGTCATTAGCTGCTAGAACAACCTACATCAACAAAACATTTTAGTCAATTTATGCTAAACATTTAATGGCTCTGACAAATAACCCATACTGAATATAAAAAAAGATATGAGACAATATCCATTGTTTTTTCTAATAGATACAGATTCTTAAAGGCCAAAACTTCAACCAATTAAAAAATGAGAATCAACATTGGGAACTGGGCTTGATTGTTGACAAAATAGTCTAAGATGGCATATCTCTTGTCCGAAACAGTTTTGGATGCAAAAGCAACAATATTTACAAATTTCTAATATATTATAACCTCGTCCACCTGCTTGACAACTACTCTAGTGTCATAAAAAAATTGAAAAAAAGAAAAGAAAAAGAAGACAACTACTAGATGACGACTTCCAGTGTCATAAAAAAAAATTGGAGAAAAAAGAAAAGAAAAGAAAATGAAAGCTAACATTCTGGATCATGCATTAGTTGTAGGCTATAACCTTCAGCTCACTCAATAAACTAAGTACTCCTAGTCTTAGAGGCTCTGGACCATAGTTACCAGAGCGAGAAGCGAAAGCGGGAAACAATGCGAAAGTGAAAAGCAGGAATCGAGGCTCAATAAATTCTTGGGAAGTGAAAAGCAAAAAACGATAATATAGTAAATAACTATAAATTATAATCATTAATTTTAACTACAATGTAATAAGGTAAATAAACTTACAGAAAGCACAAAAAACCTAAAATCTATACTATGTAAGTACAAAGAATCATAACATATAAATCAATATGCAAACCATTTGTTACTAGTATGGCCAACCATACCTTAGATTTTACCATACATAAATTTTTTTGTAAATAACTATAGAAGACCTTGTATGGAAGCCATCGGATTTGAACCTTTTTTATTGAATTGGAATAAAATAATATAAACAATAAATTAAATTCTAAATCTTTTTTTTTTCATACAAAATCATTACTAAATCTCACAGGTAATATTTTATTTAATGTTAAACAACATAGGATTTACATTAAATAAAATACAATATTGTTTCTTGGATCGCTTCTTAGTCAATTCTCTAGACGTTTCTACTCACTTTCTTAGAGGCTTTCACTCATTTCCCTATATAGTTTTCATTTGCTTCACCAAGCTTCTTACGTTTGGGAAGCGTGTTTCCCAATACTTAGAGAAGCGAAATGGAATTAGCTTCCCAAACGAGCTTCCCACATTGTACCAAGCTTCCCCACAACTATGCTCCGGACAATAGTTAGTCATATAGTGATGTATTTGCCAAATAAATTAAAATTTCAAGGATTTAGTTAAGGGAGTGAATCGTCCAATCATTACACAGATAAAGAGAAATAAGCATTAAACTTAGTTAAAAACTTAGACCCGCTAAAACACCAGAATTTAAAAATGGAATTTCTTTATGTTATATGATCATCGTTCGACTAAAACTTCAGTTCTTCATATAAATACATAGCCACATGTCTTTTTACTATCCTACCAAATTAAATTTTCCTTTTTATTTGTTAATCATGGACCGTCTTGGGTATAGTCGTGTGTAAAAGACCAGAAAAATTGTCTGCCGACAAGATTTTAGTGCCCAAGGCATGCCAAACCATTTTGATAAAACTGGGCGGTTATTCCAGGTGAGAGAAACGATGGTGATGGGGGGGAGTTCAGAGAGAATAAAAAGATGATAAGCACCCGAACCCCATAGCCAGAAAATCGCTGTCATTGTGGCCATGCAATTTCTTGAATTGCAGGCATCACTTTCCCCAAAGATTGCAAGAAAAATATAAAAGAGAGAGAGAGAGGGAAGATCCATCTTCAAAACCCTAATGATAGATTCATAAAATCCCATCATGATAAAAGGGAAGGAGAGTGTAGTGGAAACTAAGGCTGCAAATTATCCAATTATTATCTGTATTCATGTTTGCTTAAAGCAAATATGCATCTAAGTGTATCTGATTCAATTAGATATGTGTTTATTTAGAAAAATATCTAATTGTAAACAACCAAGTACGGATCTACATTGATTTGTTCAGTTTAATGACCATATCTGAATGTATCTATATATAGTGGATAATGATTCAAAAACTTACAAAGCTATGATGTCTCCAGATGTTGTATTCTGGGAAGAAGGGATAAATATTGAGTGAGAATCCATCATGGAAAATTACACCAGGGAATTGTTTTAACCATTAGATTGGTTATATTAGGCGATTCAAAATATTGAATCCCCTAAATATCCTCACTTTGTAAATTTTTTCTTTTTCCCGAGTCTTGTGTATTTGGAGGGAAAATCAATTTTTCTTTAATTTGAAATCTCTTCACACCAACATACCCTCTCATTAGTGTGTAGATTTTTAGTCCCACATTGGAAATTGAAGAAATTCTCCATCTCCTTATAAGTAAACATGGATTCTTACATGGGTACAGAGTAGGGACCCATGAGAGAGGGAGAGAAAATGTGTGTGTGTGTGTGTGTGTGTGTGTGTGTGTGTGTGTGTTTACATCTCACGATCACCAACCAACTGATGTAGCACAAAGCTCTAATAATAAAATTGGTGTAGAATGATACCAAAGGTTTAACTTAAAGTCCAAAAAAGAGATGTAGCGGAAGCAAGAATAAAATCAACGAACCAACAATTTAACTTTAAGTCCACTAAGTATTTTCACCTAGATCCATTCTACCCAAGACATAGCTCTGATGAATGACTTTTGCCGGTGACACCCCTACCATGTATGGTGACTTTCACCGGTGATGAGGAGTGAGAGTGGAGCTTGTCCTAGTGGTTCCCCCTGGGTGGTCCACCATGAGTGTCGTAGAGGCGGTTTTCCCAAGTTGCTCCTGCCAAGGGCATGGGTGCGACTGGTTCTCTCCCCTCGTTTCCAAAGTCTAACCCCGTGGCTAGAAGGGATGATTAGAGTTATGGGGAAGTGACTAAACGGTGGAGTTGGACCCAGGGGCTACATCAGTGTGCATGTATTATGGATGGTCTGAGTCAGATTAGTGTAGATGCAAAGGTAGTAAATGCCAATTTGACTCTGATGCATGCATGTTTGGTGGGAAGGGTAGAAGGAGATTTTTCCAGCATCACTAGGTTAGAGCAATGGGGGAAGAAGGCATGGAGGCTCTCTGGTGATTTGAAAATTACTCGGCTGATGAACGATTTGCTCCTTTTTTTGCTTTCGTCCGTGTTGGAGGCAACTAGAGTGTGGAGGGAGGGTAAGCGTGAGTGGGGTTCGGGATGCTTGCGACTAGACCGTTGGCATCTTAGAGCCGGATGCGGGGGTTTTGCTAAACCGCCAATAGGGAGGTGGGTGTCTGTCTTTCGAATCCCAGCCCACTTAGGGAGCAAATCCACTTTCATTGCTATCGATGACGCTTGTGGAGGGTTCTTAAAATTCAACTGTGTGGATTCTCACTCCATTAAAAGGGAGTAAAAAATGTGTATTTTGGTGGAGAATGGCACTGAAATCCCATCATCCCTTTGTATTTTGGATAGCACTTGGATGTTTAGTATGGCCCTTTAGGCGGAGGAGTTGCCGATAATTCAGCTTGTTGAAGATGTAGGGCCGGTCACCGGTGCGGAGGGGTGTGCGGAGGATGCCAATAGAGGGTAGCGTAGGGAAGTTAAAGTTGGAATCTCATCCAACTGGCGCCAAAAAGGGAGGCGTGCCTCTAGTCAAACCCCTCATTTGAATTTGAAATTTGAATGACTTGAAGCAGTGGTGTGGGTCGTGTCAGGAGAAGGTGGATTTCGTCGAATGAGGATGGGTTCTAGAGGAAGACAGTACGGAGGTTACATGTGGGAAAAGAAAAGGGCGGGAGCTGGCTCAGTGACCATGGAGAGGACGAACCAGGTGGGTAGGTTTACCCACGATCGACGCTTGTTGAATCAGATTGAATCACCGTAAAGGGGGGTTAGGATAGATAAGGGGGGTCAGGCAAAGGGTCAAGTTTATGGGCCTTTTTCTTCAAATGATCTGGGTGGGCATCATGTTGGAATTAAAGCCCATCAAGAAAGGAGGCCCAATGAGGATTTCTCAAATAGGCATTCTAAAACCCAATCCAGGAGGCATCATTATCCTAGCAGGACACCTTCCATTGTTAAACGTCACCGAGGGAGGAGATCGAAAATGCCATCGCAGAAGAAGGTTCGTTATGTCAAGCCTACGCCGGATTTAAGGAGTGAGGGTGGTTGCCACGCTCAATCAGGCTGTGGGAGAGCAAATCGTCGTGATAATCTCTTGGAGGGGGCAGCGGGCTCCCAGCAGGTTCGAAGAAAGGTCGATGGCAGCTAGGAAAAGCGTCAGGAGGGGATCGTGATCAAGGAGGGTACGGCTTCGAAAAATCATCTCCCTAAAGTTCCAATGTTGGGGTAATGGGAAAGGGAAAGAGAAGCTGGTGGAGGATAGGGTGTTGGATGACGATTCGTCATCTTCATGGGAATCCATGAGCAGTGGTGGTTCCAGCTGCTATAAGTCCAAATGGCCCGACCAGGAGGTGTATCAGATGGAGGAGATAGGTAACCAGGTGGATATTATCAGAAATCATCAGAGTTGGGGGGAGAGGGCTTCGGTGGCAGAGGAGAGCATCTCATTTGTCTCAATGATGGATGTGGGGAGCTCCTTTCTGCTAATGGGCATTACGTCTACCCAAACTCAAGTAGTGAGACTGTACTATGAGTCGAAGGAGGGGTTGCCTAAGTTTCTTCCACCCCCAGTCTCTTCAGATTAGGTTATTGCCAAAGTAAAGGAGGTCAGTAGAAAAACAGGGATCTCTTTCGAGGGAATGGAGGACCAGGTGGAAGCCTTATTCAGGGATATTGAAAGGAGACGTTGCTTTGTCCTTACCCCGTGTCGGCCAATCAGAAGTGCTAGACAGTCTCGAAGCTATAGTAAAGAACTTCACAACTTGGCTTCCTCAATCAATTATGGTGAGGGTTTTGACAACGGAGGTAGGGGCTGAAAGATGCATCAAGGCAGGATGGGAGACCGTGGGGGTTCTTTAGACATCATCGTTTATGATGACGTTGAACATTCTCTCATGGAACATTAGGGGTTTGGGGGGTCGGGGGAAGGAATGTGTTAAGTGTGTAGAAAAAACAAAGTTGATATTTTGTTGTTGCAGGAAACTAAGCTCAACAATTTTAACTGGCGGGTGGGTTTTAAACTTTAGGGTCATCAACGATTCAAATTCTACCATAGGGATGCAATTGGGAGTGCTGGTGGAATTTTGGTGGCATGGAATCTTGCTATTGTGTCAGTGATTGATGCTTTTATCAAGGAGTTTTCTATCTCTATTAGATGTATTTCTAGTGTAGACTCTTTCGAATGGATGTGTTCAGGAGTCTGTGGTCCGAACGATCCGGCCTGAAGAGTTCATCTTTGTGCCGAGTTATCTAGCATCCGGAATGCTTGGAATCTGCCTTGGTGTTTAGGAGGGGATTTCAACATCATTCGCTATCCTAAAGAAAAGTGGGGGGGTGTAGGTTGAATTCCCACATGAGGGGCTTCTCTAAGTCTATCCGGTCTCATTGTCTAATTGATCTCCCACTGGGTGGTGCTTCTTTTACTTGGTCTGAAAACCAAGAGGCGTTTGCTATGTCCAGATTGGATCATTTTCACATTTGTCCTCTTGGGTTAAACCATTTCCATTTAGTTAGGCAACTGGCCCTACCGAATCCATCTTCTGGCCATATCCCTATTCTTCTCAAGTAGGAAGCATGTGTTAAAGGCTCGTCCCCCTTTCGCTTTGAGTTAATGTGGTTAGAAGCTCAAGGCCTCAAAGATAGAGTGCAGGGATGGTGGAGCTCTTTTCGGTTTTCAGGAACTGCTAGCTTTGTGTTTGGCCAAAAGCTTAGGGTTCTGAAGGAAGAGTTGAAGATTTGGAATATTTCTGAGTTTGGGAAGGTTGAGACTCGGAAAAATGATTGCTTGAAGATTATCCACGAGTTGACTGCAAAGGAGGAGCAGTGTGGTTTGGCTCAGAGTGAAAAAAACCTAAGGGGAAGAAAGAAAAAGGAGTATATAGAGTAGACGTGTATGGAGGAAATCAGTTGGAGGCAGAAATCTAGAATCAATTGGCTACGGAAGGGGGATAACAATACTGCTTTCTTCCACAAAATGGCTAATTGGCGATCCAAATCTAAGCTTATTGACAAGCTTTGGGCTAACGGGCATTACCTCACTGACAGGAGAAGTCTTGTGAAATATATCGAAGCGTATTACCAAAAGTTGTTGAAAGAAGATTTTAGAGAGCGGCCGAAATTGGATGGGCTTCTTTAGCAGAATCTCGGTAGCTAATAAAGAGTGGCTTGAGCTTCCTTTCAGTGCGGAGGAAGTGATGGATGTTATTAAATGTTGTCGGGAGGATAAAGCACCAAGGTTTGATGGTTTTCCATTGAGCTTCTATGTTGAGTTCTGGGATGTGATTGGGGGAGACATAATGGAGGTTATGCAAGAATTCCATGAGAATGCGTCTTGGTGCCGCAGCCTAGGTGCCACTTTTATCACCTTGATTCCCAAGAAGGTCGAGGCTTCAAAAATCAAGGATTTCATGACTATTAGTTTGGTGGGCAGCATGTATAAGCTGTTGGCTAAAGTGTTGGCTCACAAATTAGAGGTCGTACTGGGAGAGGTTATTTCGGACTGCCAATGTGCTTTTGTCAAGGGCATGCAAATTGTGGATTGCTCTTTGATTGCTAATGAGTTGGTAGACAGGATGACTAAGATCAATGAAGCCGGGGTTCTATGTCAATTGGATATGGAGAAAGCTTATGATCATGTTAGCTGGGATTTTTTGGATAGTGTGTTGGAGAGATGGGTTTTGGAAGGAAATGGAGAAATTGGATCAAAGTTTGTGCTGTGTCGGCTTCTTTCTCGATCTTGCATAATGGCTTGTCTGAAGGTTTTTTTTAAAGCAGTCGTGGTTTGCGCCAGGGTGATCCTCTCTCTCCGTTCCTCTTCATTTTGGTTTTTGAAGCTCTTGCCAAACTTGTCTTTATAGCTTGTGAGGTGGGATTATCGTACGGATGGCAAATCTCTCCAACGAGCCGAGCCCTATGGCATCGATCCTTTAATTTGCGGACGACACCCTCCTATTTCTTAAAGCTGAGGAAGAGCAAGTTAAGGTGCTTCGATGTATCATTTTGCTCTTTGAAGCGGCCTCGGGTCTCAAAGTGAATTTGGGTAAAAGCTCCTTGGTGGGTGTGGAGCCTTCTCCACAGCTAGATAGGATGGCTGGTATTTCAGGTTATAGGGTGGAAAAGCTTCCTTTGGTGTATTTGGGCCTCCCCTTGGGGGCTAAATATAAATCCAAAGAGATCTAGTCTTCGTTGATTGGGAAATTAGAGAGGAGGTTGGTGGCTTGAAAAGGCATGTACCTATCAAAAGGTGGGAAACTCACTTTGTTGAAGAGTGTTCTGTCTAACTTTCCGGTGTATTTGCTTTCTTTATTTTCTCTCTCCTTTGGTGGTGCCGAGATTGGAATAGATTCAACTGGATTTTCTATGGGACCCTTTTTAGGGGAGAAAAAAATTCATCTCTTAAGCTGGGATAAAGGCTGTAGGCTGGAGAGTTGAGGGAGCCTAGGTATTTGTTCGTTGAAGAAGTTTTAATAGAGCATTGCTTGGAAAGTGGCTTTGGAGGTTCTCAAATGAGAAGGATAGCCTGTGGCGTAGGGTCATAGCAACTAAGTATGGTACCCAGAACTTGAGTTGGGACAGTAATACGCCTAGAGGGGCTTATGGTACTAGAGTTTGGAAGGGTATCAATAGAGTCTTCGTTGGTTTTGGGAACCTAGTGGGTCTCAAAGTGGGCAAAGGTGATCATGTGCGTTTTTAGCAGGACATCTGGGTAAGCGAGTTGTGTTTGATGGAGGCTTTCCCTTCTATTTACCGGCTTGCAAGGTATAAAGAGGGATTGGTCCAATAACACTATGTCTTTTGCAATGGATGTGTCAGTTGGCATCTTCATCTTCGGTGAAATATGAATGATTGGGAGATCGAGGGAACTAGTAGCCTTGTGAATGTGCTTGAAGACCTAAAGCCTTGCATTGGTTTGGAAGATGAGCGAGTTTGGCGGGGTGACAAAAGTGGGATCTTCTCAGTCTCTTCTTTTTATGATGTTTTGATTTCCAATGCCCATCTAAGCTGTCCGGATGACTTCCTACGGAAGTCTAAAGCCCCTTCAAAAGTGGCGTTTTTTATGTGGGTTTTATTCCGTGGGAGATCGCCAACCCATGACTTACTTAAGGCTCGTGGGACGACATTTGTTAGCAGGTGCTACCTTTGCCTCCATGATGGGGAGTCTTGTGACCACCTCTTTTTCCATTGTCCATTTTCTTTTAAGGTGTGGGGAAAATTCCTTCAATGGTTTAGAAGGGTCTGGGTGCACCCTGTCTCCATGCAAGCGCTTATTTGGGAGTGGAGCCTTGCTACGGGAATCGGGTTGTCTGAAAGAGGTCGTGTTATTTGGAGATGGCTTCCTTTTGCTTTGTGTTGGTGTATCTGGTAGGAGAGAAATAGGCGTATCTTTGAGGATCAGCACAAGGATGAGGTCTCTCTGTGTAATGATATTTTCTCCCTTTTGTTCTCTTGGTCTTGTATTCATCCCGCTTTCCATAACATCCGATTCAAGGATTAGGAGTCCCTTATTTTCTTGTAGGGGGGGCGTGATCCAGCCTTATATCTCTCATGCATTGCCCTTTTTGGGCCCCTTCTTTATTTATACATTACTTATAAAAAAAATACAATTTAGGAAAAATACAAGAATTGGAGAAGAAATTCAATTAGAGAGAAAAGAGTTTAGACAATAAAAGAATGAGAACATGGGTAGAAGAAACCTAGAAGGGTAATTTTTTAATTTCTAGGCAGAACCTAGAAATTACCAAAATACCCCTATTGATGAGTCAAAATTTTTTGAAAAATTTCAGGTAGATTCTGACGTATCTGAAGGTCCTATGGCCAAAATTTCATTAAGTTCTTATAAGATTTGCTATGTAAAATCATAAAATTTCAGACCTTAGAAGATTCTTTAATGGAGATTTCATAAAACTTATAAACTAGCAGGGAAGAAGGGGAATCAAGAGGATTTTGAGGAAGAAAAAAGGGGATAGATGAGGGAAGAAAACCTGAGAAAATAAGCACAAATTACCTTTGTTTGACTAGTGTGATTTGGACTAGAAGTTGTCCTAGAAAACCCAACTGTGAAATAATATTCTTCTATAGATTCTTTTATTTCTAGCAAATTTAATCTTCTAATATGTATGGTGATACAACAGCACCATAAAGGGGATTAGAATAAGGAGAATAAGGGAGGAAAAAGGAAGATAGAAGGAGAAGAACTATAGTTAGAAGAAGAGAAAAAAATAAGATGTTAAAAAAAAAAGAAGAGAAAAGAAGAAGCATAGAGATGAACCCTAATAGCTAGTCCACATGGTTACACCATAAGAAGGAAAGATAAAACCCAACAAAACTAAACTTCAATTCATAAATTCATTGTCTACCAATACAAAAATGTGCAACCCTAAATACAGACTCACAAACTCAAGAAAATAGCAAGAAACTAAATTAGAAACTCCTAATTTACTAGCTTACTTGCTACCTAAGATTTTCCTAAACTCAGAACTATTAAAATATTGACTTTCTAAATACAAAAATTTTCAAAAAAAGTAAGGCCTTCTAGAAGATTTTGTCCAGTGCTCCAAAAGGGCACCACTTTGACTTGTTAACTCACTAAAATTACTAAAAATACACGGTTGGTAACAATGTCATATTACAAAAATACGTTTATCCTAAAAAAACCACTTTTAACCCATGGCACAAAAAGCCTTATTATATGATTATCCCACCCCTTAAAACACTTGAAATAACCCATTTTTTGGCCTCATCTTGAACTTGATTCTCTTCTGGATTGGCTCAAACAATAACCTCTTGATTATGTCCACATCACTGATCGACCCGAACCAAGCCATGTTGAATCATGTAGTAGAGTGGCATGTGTGTGTGTGCATACACGAGTACACGACACATCCATTCTATGTTTTATTCTTCCTCAATTAATTTCCTTCTTTATCAATACACACTTTTATATCACTCTAATGTATCTACATATGCATATATACACATATTTAATGACATACTATATTAGAAGGTATAATGATCCATTGAGTAGCCGTTGAGCCAAGGCCCAAGAAGGCAAGAGCCCAATAAAATGGAAAGCCTTATTGGCAACAACAATTTTGGATGGGCATGATACAAAACAATAAAGGGACAACCAAAAGAAACCCCAACTCGTGGATGAAATACACAATGATTACAAAATCTTCTTCAACACAAAAAATTGTTCTATTGGCATGTGGACTTAAAGTATCTTGTCGTTGAATCAAGTGGCAATTGTTGGTCGGAAACCTACCCGCATTAGCCATGAACTGAGGACGACAAATATTGCTTAAGGACAGCATCTAATCTGTTTCTTTAAAATATAAATTTCAAAATGGAATTCACTCTAACACTCACATTGGCCCTTCCTTAAGCCAAGTGATCATGGATTTATGCTTCCACCTAATTTCCTCCATTCTCACCAAATGTTGATACTCCACTTAAACTTACATTTTCAGCGATTTCTCCACCACAGAAAGGCTGACCTGTTCCTCTTTTTCTTGTCCAGCTCCCTGATTTTGTTAAGCCATCTGATTTTCTGGTTTCTACTGTCCCGAACTCCTTATTCCATCTGAAGAGAGCCCCTTTCAGAGCTCCTAATGTCCTGCTAAAGACAAAAAACCAGCGCTCTCTCAAAAGAGAACTTTTACCAACTCTCTATGTGCTCCCCCAAAAATGCTAGTCTCCATCCACACTGCCTTGAAACGAAATGAGATTGGCCCTCTTCGTGGCTTTCATGGTGGAGGAATTCAGGCAAGTGATCCGATGCAAGTCTAGGAGGAGCCAACTGAATAGCCTAAGACGAATGGTCTTCACATTTACCCAACACCTAAAACATGTCCAATCTGCTCATATCAAGATCCTCTTGAGTGTTTATCCACATAAATATTTCCCCCAGAAGCAGATGGTCCATCATGCTTACTTTTTGTTTCTTTGCTTCCCAGCTGTGAAGTTGAGTGTTTACTTAATGTTCATTATATGGTGTTCATGTTTAAATGATACAATGTACATTTGCATATAACCTGAGTCTGATGTTCTATTTGTTCAAATTTCATTGCACACACATTAATTAAAATATCAAAAAGCAAGAATATTAAATTCATCTCTGAGTAGCCTGTCCAAATTTTTGTCCTTAGGTGATGTCTAAAAAACAATTTCTAGTGAATCTCTATAAGAGTTGTAGACAGACACGTGTGCTGATGTCAAGCACAGTGATCCTTAGAAGGCCAATACATCCATATAGCTAAATCTAAATCTCAATAGATAGTTAGATACAGTTTCAAAATGAACATTCATTTACAAGAGCAAAAATTATTTGGAAGCGTGATGAGGCAGCTCTTCAATGGATGGAGAAGTACACGCTATTATGGAAGCCCAAGATCAAAAGAATAGGAGCAAGAACGAAGACATAATGCTGTCCACCATTTTAGTCTTTAAATTTTATGTTTTCAGATTATGTTCTAGTAGTTTTAGTGAGTTATTTAATGTAATAAGGCCATTAGAGCCAATTTTGAAGGTTGGTAGGGAGTTGAAATTAGTTTAGAATAAGTTTAGGTGTGTTTTTATATTTTTCAGAATTTTATATTATTTTTATTTTTATTTTTTGAGTTTTTTTTGGGTTTACAGGGGGATATTTTAGTCAATATTGGTTAAATTTTGTTTTTATTTTTATTTTTTATAAATAGGTCATAAAAACCTCTTGTACGACTAGTTGAAGAAAAATTATGAATTGAAGTTGTTTTTTAAACCAAA